>JAMKPZ010003769.1:0-11963 GCA_024699675.1 Amphibolis antarctica | reverse complement strand
ATTTACTGGTCTTTCATATAGTATCTCACAATTCAAAAATTTCCTATAATTGTCCAGACATTCCTGATTTCGAAAGTATACATTGTCTACTGTCATACCTTCCTCAGGAAATGAATGAGAAGTGCTTGGCAAATCTTCAACATTCTCTGTCTGTGACTGATGTACAACCATTCTCAACTGATCTTCATTTTGCACTTGTGAAGTTTCTTGTTGCTAATTTACATTCTCCTCTTCAGCTTGCAAATCAAGAGATTCTTCTATGCCTTGTTCAGTTGATATTCTTGGAGGACTGTAATGCTTAGAAACTGATACTTGTATTTGTTGTAACTGTATTATTTCTTCAACATGTTCCTGTGCATCACTCCGAACAGTTGCATCAAATTTCTTTTTCTTTATGCTCTGCAAATATTCACCCAGTGTCTCATTATCACTTGCCTCAGAAAGTTGTTCTTCCATGGAGACAGATACTGCAGACTGTGATTTTAAATTTCTTAAAATGTCTGAAATGCTGTCCGTCCGATCTGTTGGACATCTATCTGTCTCTGTAAAAACTCTTTCAGCAACAACTGCAAGTATACCATTTGATTCATCATTAATTCTGGTATACTTTTCACACTGTGGTGGAAGATTCATCATCAGAGCATCTTCTTCCTCCCATTGCCTCATTAGTTGAATATAAATTCGTGGGAGTCTTTCTGTCATATCCATATAGTTTTGCATTTCAGAAAAATTTTGAATTCTGTCGTGCCTTGTATTTTTCAAAACAAACTCTATAACATCATTCCTTGTATTTATTAAACTGAATGATGATGTGTCATTGAAAACTCTCTTGACACATAAGTCATGCATAGCAAAACTTGTCAAAATTGATGGAATTGCATCAACTATAAACAGAGATGACTTTGCAATAGTCATTTCTCTTTTCTCCATATTATGACGCATCTTTTGAAAACAACTCAATTGAAAAGATGGCAGACTGTCATTTTCAGCCTCACTGCTAGCAGACTTTGAATTACTGCTCCAGCTATCTGCATTGACCACTTCAACTTGTTTCTGTGCAGTGGTCACTGTAAACCAATCTTCAAACTTTTAAACCCTACTTTGAGGGGTGAACCGTTTTAAAGTTGACAGCTGTGGATGGATGGGTTTAGTCTTCTTTGGCTTTGGAGCGGGCTTCTTATGTCTTCTTTCAGCAAGTTTTGAAGACTGTCCTATTACAACTGTATTAAGCGGTGTCATTGAATCAGCAAATGATTGTAAGACGTACCGCTCAGCACACCTACTGTTATGTATTTTTTCACCTTGCGACCATAATCGTAGTCGCCAGTTTTGTCTTTCTGCTTTTTTCTGCTCCTCAACAACAACTTCAAAAACCTCGAGAGAGAAGTCATACCTCGACTTCAACAGTTGTATCTCTTTCTTAACCTTGTCGATTTTGACCTGCCATTTACGCGAGAGTAGTGGTGGAACTGGAATGGTCTTCTTCCCGCGTGCCATTGCTACGTTACTATCACTGAACCTTCTTCTCCAAGTAATGCACCATGCAACATTCTTAACTTTAGGTGTTTTAAGACCGTGAAAAAGTAAAATACAATATCAACTTAATTGAAATTTGAAAATTGAAAAGGACAACAATAGATAACTACAACATAAACAAAATGTGGTGATCATCAACATAATCCATGTTATGTGTTTTAAATATTTACGTTAACGTTAAATTAATTAGCACTCGAATGTTCGATAAAGTGTTTTAAATGTTTAACTTATTAGATTAAATATGTTTAATATTTGTAACAGTTTGGAGAACTAATGTCAATGGATATAGTTAGTTAAATAAAAGCTACATATGCATATAGTTCGTGAAATTTCAACATAAAATGTCACGTGAAATTTTAATTTCACACGTGATGAGAGAAGTGGCGTTTTATGGTAAACGGCTAGACGATTGTATTAAAAGACTGGCATTTTAACATTCACACGTGACTTTTTAAGTTAGTCGTGTGCGTTGTACTGCGTGGCAGTCAACTTAATATTCGAAGGGGTATAGTTTACATGTCAAGTGAAATTTTAAATTCACACGTGATGAGAGAAGCGGCGTTTTATGGTAAATGGTCTGACGATTGAATTAAAAAACCGGTGTTTTAAATATTTAACTTAATGCTAAATTAATTAGCACTTGAATGTATGATTAAGTGTTTCAAATGTTTAACTTATTAGATTAAATATGTTTAATATTTGTAACAGTTCAGAGAACTAATGTCAATGGATATAGGTAGTTAAATAACTGCTACTGTTGACCCCATGCTTAAAGGGGGGATGGCGGCAAGCCGCTTCAAGGAAGTGGCACCCGGACGCCCAAAAACCCACATTTGGTAAAAAGTTGGGGGGGATGGAGCGAGCTTGCCGCTGGCAAGCCGCTTCAAGGAAGCGGCACCCAGACCCCAAAAACCCACATTTGGTAAAAAGTTGGGGGGATGGAGCCGGCTTGCCGTCAGCAAGCCGCCTCAAGGAAGCGGCACCCGGACCCCCAAAAACCCACATTTGGTAAAAAGTTGGGGGGATGGAGCCGGCTTGCCGGCGGCAAGCCACTTCAAGGAAGCGGCACCCGGACACCCAAAAACCCACATTTGGTGAAAAGTTGGGGGGATGGAGCCGGCTTGCCGCCGGCAAGCCGCTTCAAGGAAGCGGCACCCGAATCCCAAAAAACCACATTTTCGTGCGAATGTTAGGGGGACTAGCCGGCTTCCGCCTGCCACGTAGCGGCTACCGGTTGGCTACCCAAGAAGACAGGCCGAATCAATCTAAGAAATATGTTGGGATTTAACCACGTAAATCTCGCAAATTCGTCAATTACGCGGACCGCGTAATCGAAACCAGAATCACGCCGCCTTCCATCTTCGGGTGCCCCCAAAGAAGGAAGGCAACCCCTTATAAAAGGAGAGCCCCCCCCCCCCCACATCGAGAAAAAGGCTAGAATTTGAAGAGGAAGGATTTTCGAAAGGCGGGATTTTCTGGGAAGAAGGCTGACACCCTTCGGAGAAGCAACCGTCCACCGGTTCCGAAGGAGGAGAGCAGCTCGGGGCCCCGAAGCCTTTTCGCTGTGCCGGAACGAGGACTTCCGATCCCCGTCGACGACCCCCTATAGGTAAGTCCTTCCACCCTTGCCGTTTTATGTATGTTTTTACGACGCTTCGTCGAGCCCCGACCACATAACGCCTTCCCTATGCAAGGGAACGGTCGAAGGACAGACCCGGGTATCATTCCTTCGAAAACACGTCTGAAGGTACCAGTGGCCGCCTTCCTGGCTGGGTTAATCCACCCGGCCCGGTCGAGCTTAATTCACTCGTGACCCTTCTGTCGGGTCTTTTTACTTGAAAATTCAAAGTTTCCTAGCAGGCTTTACGAATTTTCATCCGATCTCCACAAGTCCTTCTCGGGGTCCAAGAAAGATTTTCGGGACGACGCCACCGGCAAGGATGTCGGCGGCGGCCATTCGGGTGTACGAACACGTACAACCCGACGGTCCTAGTACGTTTTTCCGGGAGACGTAAGTCTACTCTCCCGATGCCCCGGAAAACTTTACGGGATGACGCCACGGCGAGGATGCCGGCGCCGACCGTTCGGGTGTACGAACACGTACAACCCAACGGTGCCCATACATTTTTCCGGGAGACGTAAGTCTACTCTCCCGATGCCCCGAAAATGTTTCCGGGATGACGCCACCGGCAACGATGTCGACAGTGGCCGTTCGGGTGTACGAACACGTACGACCCAACGGTGTCCGTTTCTTTTCCGGGAGGCGTAAGCCTACCCTCTCGATACCCCGGAAAGATTTCCGAGATGACACCACCGGTAAGGACGTCGGTGGTGGCCGTTCGGGTGTACGAAACGTACAACTCGACGGTTTCCGTTTCCCCGGAAAATATAAGTCCTCTGTTAAATCCCATGCTTTTACAGACGTCAAGAGGAAAAGGGGTGGGGAAACAGCCGGCAAGCCGCCGGCTAGCCGGTTCAAGGAACCGGCCCCCGTTTCCCTAAAACCCCCATGGGTGCGCATGGAAGGGGGAAACAGTTGGCAAGCCGCCGACTGGCCAGTTCAAGGAACCGGCCCCCGTTTCACCAAAACCCTCATGGGTGCGCTTGGAGGGGGGAAACAGCTAGCAAGCCGCTGGCAGGCCGGTTCAAGGAACCGGCCCCCGTTTCCCCAAATCCCCCATGGGTGTGCATGGAAGGGGGAAACAGCCGGCAAGCCGCCGGCTGGCCGATTCAAGGAACCGGCCCCCGTTTCCCCAAAACCCCCATGGGTGCGCATGGAGGGGGGAAACAGCCGGCAAGCCGCTGGCTGGCCAGTTCAAGGAACCGGCCACCATTTCCCCAAAATCCCCATGGGTGCGCATGGATGGGGGAAACAGCCGGCAAGCCGCTGGCAGGCCGGTTCAAGGAACTGGCCCCCGTTTCCCCAAAACCTCCATGGGTACGCATGGAAGGGGGAAACAGCCGGCAAGCCACTGGCTGGCCGCTTCAAGGAACTGGCCCCCATTTCCCCAAAACCCCATGGGCGCACATGGAAGGGGGAAATAGCTGGCAAGCCACAAGCTGGCCGGTTCAAGGAACCGGCCCCCGTTTCCCCAAAATCCCCATGGGTGCGCATGAAGGGGGGAAACAGCCAATGGGTTTCCGCCGGCCCCGCCGGCAGATGGACCGAGGTACAGAGATTTGAAAGGTGTTTGTGTGAGTGCATCACCACGTGCGGTTGATGGCTCGTTCAACGGAGTCGCTACCTTATTTATGGGTAGAAAATAAGGAAAACCGAATGGGAAAATGTCCTTCCACCATCGAAACAATAAAACCACAGGAATCACGTAAAATCGTGTAACATAAGAGAACTGGATCCAGGGCTCAGGGTACTGTTGGGGAAGGTGTTAGGCACCCCCAGACAGCCCGGGCGTTCCTGGCCTCTCTCCGGCTCTAAAACGGAAAACATGATAGTCAATCCAGCCACATATGGCCTCACCCTAGAAAATTTCGCAGGGCGTTTAGAGGGATAACCGTATCACTTCTAACGAAAATAAACGAGAATCAAGTAAACAAATGGGAATTGAACAAAACTGGGATCCATACTGGATTTGGTGGTGAACAGGGGAGAAAAAGATGGGTTTTCGGGGAGCCGACCGCCGGCTACTTGCACTGGTTGGCCGGCGGCTAGTTGGCTGCTTTCCCAACCCATTTGCGCAGCCATGGGGGTTTTGGGGAAACGAGGGCCGGTTCCTTGAACCGGCCAGCCGACGGCTTGCCGGCTGTTTCCCCTTTTCATGCGCACCCATGGGGATTTTGGGGAAACAAGGAACCGGCCAGCCGGCGGCTTGCCGACTGTTTCCCCCCTTCATACGCATCCATGGGTATTTTGGGGAAACGGGGGCCGGTTCCTTGAACCGGCTAGCCGACTACTTGCCGGCTGTTTCCCCCTTCCGTGCGCACCCATGGGGGTTTTGGGGAAACGGGGGCCGGTTCCTTGAACCGGCCAGCCGGTGGCTTGCTGGCTGTTTCCCCCTTCCATGCGCACCCATGGGGATTTTGGGGAAACGAGGGCCGGATCATTGAACCGGCCAGCCGGCAGCTTGCCGGCTGTTTCCCCCTTTCATACACACCCATGGGGATTTTGGGGAAACGGGGGCCGGTTCTTTCAACCGGCCAGCTGGCGGCTTGCCGACTATTTCCCCCTTCCATACGTACCCATGGGCATTTTAGGGAAACGGGGGCCGGTTCCTTGAACCGGCCAACCAGCGGCTTGCCGGCTGTTTCCCCCCTTCATATGCACCGATGGGGATTTTGGGGAAACGGGGGCCGGTTCTTTGAACCGGCCAGCCGGTGGCTTGTCGGCTGTTTCCCCCTTCCATACGTACCCATGGGGATTTTAGGGAAATGGGGGCCGGCGGCTTGCCGGTTGTTTCCCCCTTCTATGCGCACCCATGGGGGTTTTGGGGAAACGGGGGCCGGTTCCTTGAACGGGCCAGCCGGCTATTTCCCCCGTTCACGCGCACACATGGGGGTTTTGGGGAAATGGGGGCCGGTTCCTTGAATCGGCCAGCCGGCGGCTTGCCGGCTGTTTCCCCCTTCCATGCGCACCCATTGGAATTTTGGGGAAACGGGGGCCGGTTCATTGAACCGGCCCGCCAACGGCTTGCCGACTGTTTCCCCACCCCTTTTCCTCTTGACGTCGGTAAAAGCATGGGACTTAACGGAGGACTTATATTTTCTGGGGAAATGGAAACCGTCGGGTTGTACGTTTCGTACACCCGAACGGCAACCGCCGGCGTGCTTACCAGTGGTGTCATCCTGGAAATCTTTCCGGGGTATCAAGAGGGTAGGCTTATGCCTCCCAGAAAAACGTTCGGGGACCGTCGGGTTGTACGTGTTCGTACACCCGAACGGCCGCCGCCGGCATCCTTCCCGGTTGCGTCATCCTAGAAACTTTTCCAGGGCATCGGGAGAGTATACTTGCGTCTCCCGGAAAAAGGTACGGGGACCATCGGGTTGTACGTGTTCGTACACCCAAATGGCCGCCGTCGGCATCCTTGCCGGTGGCGTCATCCCGTAAACTTTCCAGGGCATCGGGAGAGTATACTTGCGTCTCCCGGAAAAACGTACGGGGACCGTCGGGTTGTACGTGTTCATACACCCGAACGGCCGTCGCCGGCCTCCATGCCGGTGGCGTCATCCTGGAAACTTTACCAGGGCATCGCGAAAGACCTGTGGAGATCGTATAAAAATTCGTAAAACCTGCTGGAAACTTAGAGTTTCCACGTAAAAAGACCTGACAGTAGGGTCACGAGTGAACTGAGCTCGACCGGGCCGGGTGGATTCACCTGGCCAGGAGGGCGGCCACCGGTACCTTCGGATGTGTTTCCGAAGGAATGACACTCGGGTCCGCCCTCCGACCATTCCCTTGCATAGGGAAGGTGTTATGCGGTCGGGGCTCGACGAAACATCGTAAAAAACATACGTAAAATGGCAAGGGTGGAAGGACTTACCTGTAGGGGGGTCATCGACGGGTATCAGAAGTCCTCGCTCCAGCACGGCAAAAAGGCGTTGGGGCCCCGAGCCGCTTTCCTCCTTCGGAATCGGTGGACGGTTGTTTCTCCCGTGGGTGTCATCCTTCTTCCCAGGAAATCCCGCCCTTCCGAAAATCCTTCGCTCTTCAAAGTTTCGCCCCTTCTTCCCAGAAATTCAAGCCTGCTCAGTGCTGTAGGGGGTTGCAGGGGTCGCCTTCCTTCTTTGGGGGCGCCCGAAGATGGAAGGTGGCGTGATTCCGGCTTGATTTTGCGGTCCGCGTAATTAACGGATTTGTGAGATTTACGTGGTTAAATCTCGTCGTATTTTCCTGATTGATTCGGTTTGCCTTCTTGGGAAGTGAATCCGCAGCCGCTACGTGGCAGGCAGAAGCCGGCTGTTTCCCCGATCATTCGCACGAAGATGTGGTTTTTGGGATTCGGGTGCCGCTTCCTTGAAGCGGCTTGCCTGCGGCAAGCCGGCTCCATCCCCTTAACTTTTTACCAAATGTGGGTTTTTGGGGGTCTGGGTGCTGCTTCCTAGAAGCGGCTTGCCGGCGGCAAGCTGGCTCCATCTCCCTATTTTTTTACCAAATGTGGGTTTTGGGGGTCCGGGTGCCGCTTCCTTGAAGCGGCTTGCCGGCGGCAAGCCGGCTCCATCACCCTAACTTTTTACCAAATGTGGGTTTTTTGGGTCCAGGTGTCGCTTCCTTGAAGCGGCTTGCCGGCGGCAAGCCGGCTCCATCCCCCAAACTTTTTACCAAATGTGGGTTTTTGGGGGTCCGGGTGCCGCTTCTTTGAAGCGGCTTGCCGGCGGCAAGCCGGCTCTATCCCCCTAACTTTTTACCAAATGTGGGTTTTTGGGGGTCCGGGTGTCGCTTCCTTGAAGCAGCTTGCGGGCGGCAAGCCGGCTCCACCCCCCTTTATGCATGGGGTCAACAGAATGCCCCTCCTTAGGCGAGGTTGTATGACTTTTGAGGAAGGAAACTGACATCCTATGGTTGAATGACCCTCCATACGTAGACGGTAGGTTCTGCGAGATTTCATGCTTTCGTGAATTATCTATTGTTGGTCGGACAATAGAATCGGGCTTACACCCTCAGTCACTTGACCAGGGGATGCCATATTGCTAGCCGGTTGGTTGCGCAGCATCCACCTTGTGGGTGCCGGTGACCGAGTAACAAGGTTGGGCCGTATCTCTCCACGTCTTAGATCTTGAATGGCTGATCATGCGGCAACCACCTTGTGGGAGCCGGCCACTGGGATGTGATGTGAAGGCTGCACGTGTTTCTTTTCTAAAAGATGTTGTGAATAGTCACATCATGCTTTTTTTGGTGACATTACTTTTCGTCCGGTTGGTTACGTGGTTGCCGGCTGAGGATGTGGTACGTTGCTTTTTCAAAAGCTGCCACTGACACAGTGGTCATGTCGTACCTTTGCAATTTTACCTTCGAGCCGGCCATTCACACAGTTGCCGCCTAGCAGGAGGCGGCAACCGGTTGGTGACATAATTGAAAAAGCTACAACAGACGCAGTGAATGGTGACGTTGTACTTTTGTGATTTTACCTTCGAGCCGGCTATTCACACAGTTGCCGCCTAGCAGGAGGCGGTAACCGGCTGGTGACATAATTGAAAAAGCTACAACGAACGCAGTGAATGGTCACGTCGTACTTTTGTGATTTTACCTTCGAGCCGGCTGTTCACGCGGTTTCCACCTAGCAGGAGGCGGCAACCGGATGAAGGCCTCGCGTGCTTCTGTACTTTTCTCAATTTTCGTTTGTCTTTTTCAGTTTCCATGCAACTTTCTCGGTTACCATGCGTTGACCGTACCTTTTAAAAGTTGACAGGAATCGTTTCAGCTTTCTTGATTTTTGTGCAACCGGTTTTTGAACCGGTTGCTGCTTCCAACCACGCGGAATCCGGGTAACTCATTTTCCTATAAATAGAGGGGAGGTCGTTGGAGATTTTCTCATCCCACCCTCTCATTTTCACTTCTCCCTTGAGTTCTCGTTTGGATTTTCTTCCATCTTTCCTTAATTTCTTCCCTTGAGCGTTAATCAATATGCCTCGCGCCAAAAATGTTACGAGGCACATTCGCCAATCTGCTTCTGGGTCTGCACGACGATGGTTCGATCTTCTGTCGATGACTTTGAGGAACATGCTGGCGGAGGAGCTCAACTGTCGTAACCGGGCCGAGTCAGCCAGCTTGGCCGTTCTCTTTGAATTAACTGGCAATGGCTGCGACACTACTTTGGCCGAGGCCATGTCTCACTGGTGGTTGGGAGAACGGTGACGGAGCTCTAGTGCTTCTAGCTCACGTGTGCCAGTGGAAGGCGAGGCTTCCGCGGAGACTCCCCTTCAAAGCTCGCGGCGCTAGATGCATCGCAAGGCCATCGTGGACTGGCAACAGCGTCTCGCCGGAACTCCATCAGGGCCATTCGAGATTCCTGATGATGTGGCATCGGAGGCGGGATCGGTCCGGCTGGCACTCCCTTGGTATCGAACTCTGACAGGTTCCGAGGAGGCAGCGGCTGACGGCGTGGCTCCCCCGGGAACCGATCAGGATTTGGCGTCCCCCGTCAACGGCCGCTTAGCCGTCAAGACGGTGTTACATGGGAGGCCGGCCAAGTTCGACCGATTGCCGAAGGTGGAGCAGCTGTTTGCCAAGCAAGGCTTGCTTCCTTTCGTCCGGGACTTCCACTGGGTCGAGACCGTCCCTGGCTTGGTGGCCGAGATGTACTCCAACCTATCGGAGGTGGAGTCGCGACTTTATCTGAGCCTTCAGTCGGGACCGATAGAATTCTCTGACGCGCTTCTGTTCGAGTTGTTGGGACTCCGCTTCACCGGTATGGACATTTTCTCCCCCCTGTCGAACATTCCTTGGAGCATCAGCGACATCAATGAGGCAATTGCCGTGGATGCCGATTTTGACCAATGGATCGTTAAGGCTCGGGACCTAAACCCGGTCGCCCACCTCGTCTCCTTTGTCCTCAACAACACAATCCTCCCGAAAGGGGGACATTGGGACGAAGTTAGCGTGGCGACTTACCTTGCGACTTTCGTGGTGGTAACGGGTTGCCAGGTGAATTGGGCAGCGACGGTTCGGTGCTAGATGCGTGGCGTGATTCTCCCGGTCTGACGACCTCCCAGCCAGTTGCTCTTTGCGGAGGCGATGGTGGAGCTGGCCCACTTCCTCCGTATCTCAACCAAAGGCCGGCAGAGGGTTTCGCTCCAGACCCGGCCCATTACATTAGTCGACTTGGGTCAGTACGAGAGGCTTGCCTCTAAGCAATCTAGCTCGTCATCTGGTGGGCGGTCAACCGGGCGCCGTCCTCCTGCTCCTGCTTCTGCTTCACGGTCTACCAGTGGAACTTCTCTAAACCCGGATTATGTCGAGGATTTGCGCGTGTCGCTGGACCGTCTCTATGCTCGAGACGAAGTGATTATCTGACTGTTGAGTCGAGAAGATCGGTTGATCCGGCTAGTCGACCGGATAGAGCGGCGGGAGCGGGCTCATGACCTATGGAGGCGGGAGCACCAGAGAACCGACCCCCGGAGATTTGAGCCCCGGAGGTTCGAACCCTTAGAGTCTTCTGAGGAGGAGTAGTCCGTTTGTACCCCGCCCTTTTTAAATGATGAATAATATCTTAACTTTGATGGAAACTTCTCCACAACTTTCTTCTCGAGTGTTCTTGTGAGTTTGTGGGCGAGATTCAGAGTAACGACTCTAAGACCATGTTCGTGCCATGTTGGGAATTTTGGGGGAGCCGGTAGCCGGGTTATCTTATCGGCTTGCTAGACCGGCGGCTGGTCGACTTCCTCCCCGACCTATTTGCGCAGCCATGGGCTTTTGGGGAGACGGGGGTCGGTTCCCTGAACCGGCCAGTCGGCGGCTTGCCGGCTGTTTCCCCCTTACATGCGCACCCATGGGGGTTTTGGGGAAACGGGGGCCGGTTCCTTGAACCGGCTAGCCGGCAGCTTGCCGGCTGTTTCCCCCTTCCATGTGCAGCCATGTGGGTTTTTGGGAAATGGGGGCCGGTTCCTTGAACCGGCTAGCCGGCTGTTTCCCCCTTCCATGCTCACCCATGGGGGGTTTTGGGGAAACGGGGGTCGGTTCCTTGAACCGGCCAGTCGGTGGCTTGCTGGCTGTTTCCCCCTTCCATGCGCACCCATGGGGGTTTTGGGGAAATGGGGGCCGGTTCCTTGAACTGGCCAGCCGGCGACTTGCCGGCTGTTTCCCCCTTCCATGTGCACCCAAGTGGGGTTTTGGGGAAACGGGGGCCGGTTCCTTGAACCGGCCAGCCGGTGGCTTGCCGACTGTTTCCCCCTTCCATGCGCACCCATGGGGGGTTTTGGGGAAACGGGGGCTGTTTCCTTGAACCGGCCAGTCGGCGGCTTGCCAGCTGTTTCCCCCTTGCATTTGCAGCCATGGGGGTTTTGGGGAAACGGTGGTCGGTTCCTTGAACTGGCTAGCCGGCGGCTTGCTGGCTGTTTCCCCCTTCCATTCGCACTCATGGGGGGTTTTGGGGAAACGGGGGTCGATTCCTTGAACCGGCCAACCGACGGCTTGCCGACTGTTTCCCCCTTCCATGGCCAGCCATGGGGGGTTTGGGGAAACGGGGGCCGGTTCGTTGAACCGGCCAGTCGACGGCTTGCCAGCTATTTCCCCCATCCATACGCACCCATGGGGCTTTTGGGGAAACGGGGGCCGGTTCCTTGAACCGGCCAGCCAGCGGCTTGCCTACTGTTTCGCCCTTCCATGCGCACCCATGGGGGGTTTTTGGGAAGCGGGGGCTGTTTCCTTGAACCGGCCAGCCGGCGGCTTGCCAACTGTTTACCCCTTGCATTTGCAGCCATGGGGGTTTTGGGGAAACGGTGGCCGGTTCCTTGAACTGGCTAGCCAGCGGCTTGCC
>JAMKPZ010003768.1:0-14606 GCA_024699675.1 Amphibolis antarctica | reverse complement strand
TTTAATAAGTAAAATTTTATTACGTAAAATTTATATTTTAAAAAAAATTATAAATTTACGATGTAAACTTTTAATATAGTATTTTGATGTAAAATATTAAAGTCGTTTGTTAAATATTACCATATATAGCTATAGTATATAGTAAAAAATAGATGTACATGGTATTTACAGTTTAAATAAACAGACTTTAAAAAAATTCAAATTATTTAATATTAAAGGTTAAAAAAGATAATAATGACGTGGGAGGGAGAAAGATTAAAAAGGGAAGAACAACATATTAAAGAAAACGGAAAAATATATTTACATAAAATATTTCATGTATTTTTACTTGTACGTGCCTGTGGAATACCAATGAATATTTCGTGAAGATGTTAAGATTTTTTAATAAATTCATAAGTAAATTCTACATTTAAAATACTGTTTTCCTATTAAAAAAATTTATTTGTGAGAAATACCCACATGTGATCTTCCTTTTTTGACGATGGTCATTTTTGCTGTTCATGTGTTTATAGTAATTACGGTAAAAATAAATTAAAAAAATTAACATGTAGAAGGCTCACGTGGGGTGCATGTAAAATTCAGGTGAAAAAAAGTATCGTGAGTAATTTTAAAAAAAGTATTTTAAAAGTTAATATTTAAACTTCTTTCTTTAGATTTCTGTTGTATTTATTTCTGCAAGTGACGAAAATATAAATATTAAGAAAAATTCATCTGACTATTTTGAATATTAGGAAAAATATTTGTTACCTAAAAGTGAAATATAAATATTCAAATAAAACTTCATATATTCTTTTTTATTTCCATTCATATTTTTTAATTTTCTCTTATTCTTTTTTATTTTTTCTTAATTTATTATTTATTTTTATTTCATTTTTCTCTTATAAATAGAAGGTTTGTGTCTTCTAGAAAAATTTGAAAAAAAAAATTATTATTGAAATTTTAAAAATCTAGAATTGAAAATTTTTATGTGGCATATTATGAAAATATACGGAAATTTATATTTAATTTTAAAAAAATTAAAAATATTCTAGATTTTTAACAATTTTTTCGTAAAATTGATGAGACAAAAAATTCAAGATTTTTTTTCAAATTTATCCTACACAAATAATAATATCAAAAGATTTAAATTGTTTTTACTTTCTATTTCTAAATATTACATCTGTCAACCCCTAAAGTAATATCCTAATGAGTAATGAGTTTCTCGCTAATCTTATGACTTCGTATTTAAAATTTTATAAACATAATATAATTATATCAAAACAATAATTTCCTAAAAAATAAATATTACGTCCGGCTACAAACCTCTTGAACCCAGCAAAGATAATTTTCACAATCACTGTGGTTAATGACATTTATTGCAAGGAAAGAAAAGAGGTCGAGATGCTAATGGAAATTATTTAATGATATCGTACATGTATTTATGTATGATATTTACTAAGATTTTGAAGATTTTTCAAGTGCCCAAGTTTTCTTTCCCAACGTGCCTTAATTAATGATAGAGAGTTTTTTTTTAGGATTGAGACACAGGGTTTAACGTACCAATTAAAACACAGGTTTCATTTGTTTAAAAGGTGTATAGTATTTATCTTTATTTTTTACTATACATGATAATTGTGTACAGTAATGTTATTAAATAATTTTAATATTTTATATTAAAAAATTATATAAAAACTTTACATCGTAAATCGTTGGATCATAATAACCCGGCCCGGGGGTGAACGTTGTTTAGATATCTTATTCACACATTAGGGTTAGGGCCCATTCCATTCTATAAGCCTAGTTGATCTGGTCCAGCCCATTAGCGTTAGGGCCCATTCTATTCTATAAGTACGGGCCTCCATCTCCAGAATGTGCCTGACGTGCCTTCCCTCCTGATTTAATCACCAGCAGCAGTGCCAGCTTGACCTCATCAGGCGTGCTGTACCATTCATATAATTACAGTAGCTAAATCTCGCCAAGTTAATTAGTTTCCCTACTAATTAAAGAATTAAATAAATCCCTATGGTTAATTTCCCAATGCTTCTTCTCAACAAACCCACCTGTTGGGAAAGAGCAACCAGAGAACAAGCGGCTGTTCAGATGAGTTGCAGAGAACGGTGATATGAAGAAAGAAGAATTCAACTCCTTCATGGATGGAGAGAAGATCGATCTGCCTGTCTTCCGGCAGAATAATTTGGTCAAGGCCGGAATCGTCTGGGCCGACAACAACTGCCCATACCCATGAGATCGATAAAAAGGATATGATCAAAGACATGGATCATAAGAAGGCCAACCATCAATCTGCACCAGCAGGTGGAAGCGATCGATAAAGCTTCTTCCTCATCTGCCGCAGCAGCTCTCATGGCCCATCTGCATTTGTCTATCTTGGTGTGATCTGGTCGGTGGATGCCCAAAAACAGCATATATTACTTCTGAACTTGTAAATTTTACCTTATTAATCAATTGACAAATAAAAAAATACACAAGTGACATAAAGATCTCAATGTCAGACATATATGCATGTACATTCATCCACCGTCCTCGATTGGCCTTTTCTCTCTGCTTGCATTGCAGGTTCTCCACAGCTCCTGCCTTCTCACCTCCCATGTGCTTCATCGGTACCAGCCGGTGTTGTAAAGGGCACACTGCCATAAAGTTATTTTCTTCCTCGGCCCTCTCTTTAATTTCTCATGGGATACCAATTCAAGCTTTGCTGTTGTGTGCCCTACCAACTTTGTGGTTGACATAAACACCTCTAATTGATGATGCATGACGTCCCTTAACTACCTTGTGCATGTATCTATGCGTGTATTTAATAATGAGGTATTTTAATTTCAATAAGTTAAAAAAATTAAAATTAAAGGTAGTTTTAAAATTGATATTATCTCGTGACCCTGCAAGAGCTGCGTCGACTAGTACGTTCTGCTCAGCCTCTGTTTGATGCCATCTTGAATGGCTTGGTTACATGCATGCATGCAAATTTATATATATATTTCCCTCCGTTCAGAAGTCAGGGCAATGATTGAAGTTACTTTTATGTTAAAGTGTTATCTTAAAATTAATTAGCAATAAGTAAAAAAATTTGTTTTGTATTAAGTTTAATTCATTTCATATATTTATTTATATAAGACTATTCTAATACTTGATCCTCCTTACTTGTGTTTTATTTTTAATTTTTTATGTTTCCAGGTGTTCATAAGTAAATGTGTATAAATTGATTCTGATATCGTATTAAAATTCTATCTTAAAATAAGTAAAAATATTCCTTATACGTTAAGTTCAATTTATTTTTACATTTATTAATATAATATCATTCTAAAGCTCCACAATCTACTGTATACATCAACCCAAAATATTAGTAATTATTAAGAATAATCAATTTAACCATTAAAGTTAGTGATATCTTAATAGTCAAAAGGTATCTCGCTAAAACTTATGATCTCAAGTTCAAAATTTTACTAATGCGGTAGAATTATTTCAAAATAATAATTAACAAAAAATTAACTTTAATGATCAATTCAAATCATTATAGTTGATTAATTATCATCATATATATTTAATTACCAAAAACATGCCCACTTGCCCTTCCATTACGTCATTAATTATTAACTCTCCTCAAATAATTACATGGTCAAAAGACTATTATTGTTTGTTAATACCTTTGCTCATGCATCGATTTCATTATGATCATATTCACGTCTTCCAGGTACTCTGATACCATGCAAATTTAAAATTAATTAATGGTTAACAAAGATAACGAAAGAGAATCGTAACATAGATAAGTAATATAACGAAGGAAAGAAAAAGACAAAGATAATGAAGAGAGACAATTAAGTATTAAACAAACTCTCTTAATTATAACTTAGTATAAAAATAATAATAAAAGTACATTATTAAATTATTTTATTTATTATATATCACATCGAAAGAAATCAAAAGAACAATAATAAATTCTAACTTCGATACCTCTAGGTGTAAACAAAGAAAAATTACATTCAATAGTACGATTAAATTACCAAATATTTCTTTATACCAGTTACCGTGGAAAACCCAACTGCTCGTTAACTGTAATCTCTTGGAATATAATAGTGAATTGACCAGACGAAGACAGCACACAATCCGCCTAACCACTGTTGATTAACATGCATTCGATTCTCCAACATCAAAACTCGTGCCCCACCACCCTCAAGCCGTTGTTTTATGCCACCACTCACCGGCTTTCTCGTCATCATCTCAAAGTTAGAGCATTATGAGCGTCCATTTTTGAATCACCGAGTGGGAGTCCCACTGCAATTTGAATCATTTGACCCAAAAAAAAACACACTCTGTGGATATCATGCTTTGCAAAAATGGTTTGGCTTATACCATAAAGCACGGAAAGAAATTGGTATTGAATGTTAAAAAATATTGAGTAAAATTACGTCCTTTTATATTATTTATGATTTTTTTTCTTATTAATTAATTAATTTTAATAAAATAAAATCCACGGAATAAGTCATCCTCGTGGTTTGCAGACACTTTTTTAAGCATCGTTTTCGTTTGAAGCCGTACTGGGTGAGGGCAATGATATTCTCGCAGGAATCTCGAGGTATTTATGATCCTTCTTCGTTCCTGTTAGTCAGCTAAATCCGTTTGATTTTTTCGTTGTATTTTATTTTGTACATTGCATTGTGATAAATAATTTTGATATTTTATTAAGGTACTTATTAATAAAAATGTGATTGTTTGCCGTTAATAAGTGCATCTGTATCTTTTAATAGTTGTAATAAAAAGAAATTTTATTTGTTTTTGATATTTTCTGAGCTTTTTTTAACATCAAGCATATCAATAGTACTAGATTAAAAATAATTTGTATTTTATTTTGATATTTTCTTATTTTCTAATTTCGTTTTGATTTTTTTTGCTACCCTGTCCCTAAACCTTAATAATGACTACAGTAAATGAATCACTAAAAAAAGTTATATTTTATTTGATAGTAATTACTATACAATAAATAGAGTTTTAAAAAATTGAAACAAACATTACTGAGTGTGTTTGATGATAACTTTTTCAACTTTAAAAGTTAAATAAAGTTAAAGTTGAAACTAATTTCGTAAATAGAGTTACAATTATATGATAATTGTATAGTAATTTATTAAGTGATAAAAGTTTTTATGTTAGAATCTATGCAATAATAATGACTTCAGGAATGATTTTGAGAGTTGTAAAAAGTTCAAACCAAACGAAGCCTACCTATCGGTGCAATTATGATTATAAATTCATTTAGATTTCATTTACTTATCACTCAACATAGTTTATAGAATCACTTTTATTTTCGTAATGATATTTTCATTTTCTAATACATTACTTTTATTATTTTAACTTAAAAAATTGTTCACTTAGAATTACTTTCGAAGATGGTGGGTGAACTCACCATTAGTAACTGGATCACATGGGTAATCTAATCGAAGATCATAATACCCAACTCTCGTAAATATTATAGGGTTTACATGTACATGCTCTCCTGTTCATGCATGGGTGAGGAAGAGACGGTAGATTCGATCTATAATCAAATATGTTACGATCTGTTGTCTCACAAAATGGTCATCATATCTTACATCAAGGAACTCTACCAAAATCATGACAAGATTCAAAGCACGATTGCTAAATTACTACTATGAAAGACATTGATACTGTGTAGTATCAAAGTTTTTACATTAAAATCGATGCAATAATAATGACTTCGTAAATGATGTTGAAAGTTATAAAAAATTGAAACCAAATGAAACCTAGGTGTAATTATGATTATAAATTCATATTAGATTTTATTTACTTATCACTTATCATGATTTATAAAATCACTTTTATTTTTATAATAACATTCTTATTTTCTAATATACTACTTTTATTATTCAAACTTAAAAAATCGTATGTACTTCCTCATGCATGAAGAGGAGACAAGAGATTCGATCTATTATCAAATACGTTACGGTCTGCTGTCTCGTGGAACAACCACGGTGTCTTGGTTCAAGAAACTTTACCAGAATCATAATAAAATTTAAAACAAATGGTTAAACTGATACTACGAGAGACACCATACCGAAGGAGATATACTCGCCTTGGAAGATCGGTATCTGTCCACGCGGAGGGTGAGATCCGGGAACACGTGTCCGAGGGCACCGAAGGGCGAAGGAGGAATTGACGCACAACGCACGTCGCACGTGCCTCGTCGTCATGGGACACGTCACCGTGACGGGTCCGGGGCAGCCGTGAGACGTAGTAGTGCGTAGCGGTAGTACAATTACCATAGATCGCTAGGGCCTCTCTCATTTTGTTCTCTGTTCCGCCTCCTCGCGCTTCGGTTCGGAAGGAGGGAAGCCCAGCCGCCAACCACTCTCCTGCTCTCGCCGCCACCGCGCGACTTCTATACCATCCTCGCCACCGTTGTCATCGGGGGCAGTGATTTCTTGCTCTGCCCGGGCAGCCCGGCACACCTCTTGCTCTGTTCGCATAAAGGAGGGTTCTTGCACAGCGCCATTGGCGTCTTTGCTTCGTATCTTCGTCTATGGGGGAGGTGGGTGGTCTTTTTCTTGCCTTTTGTCTCTGTCACGAGGCGTTCCGCACTTGGGGTTTTGGTGGGATCGCTGGAAATGAACTGGTTTGTTTGCTCTGCTGTTGTTTTTGGGTTTCGGTGCAGGAGGAGAAGAAGGCAGAGGCGGAGAAAACGGAGCAAGGGAAGAAGGAGGAAGCGCCGGCGGAGAAGGAAGCTAAGAAGGGTGACAAGAAGAAGGATGCCGATGGAGGAGGTGATGCCGGGGAGAAGGAGAAGAAGTCAGAGGAAGGTGGGGGAGATGGTGAGCAGAAGAAGGACGCTCCCCCGCCGCCGCCGCCGCCCCAGGAGATCATCATGCGCGTTTACATGCATTGCGAGGGATGTGCCCGGAAGGTCCAGAGATCTCTCAAGGGATTCGAAGGTTCTCCATCCCTTGCTACCAGTTCCTTTGTGGATTTGATATGCTTTGGTTCTGACGTGAATTTCACTGCAGGAGTGGAGGATGTGATGACAGACTGCCGGACGCACAAGGTTGTGGTGAAGGGCAAAGTGATCGCCGCCGATCCGCTCAAGGCGGTGGAGAGGGTGCAGAAGAAGACGGGGAGGAAGGTCGAGCTGCTGACACCCATCCCTCCCAAACCGGAGAAGAAAGAGGAGAAGGAAGAGGAGAAGCCCAAGCCGGAAGAGAAGAAGGCTGAGGTACGTTACGTTATGCTTCTGCAGATTTCTCTCTAGTTACTAGTATGGGTTCTTCTTCCTTCAACGAAAGCGATGCACTAGCCCAGCAGCTTAGGCCACTGATCCGTGTTCTGTGTTCTTCAACATGTGCTGCAGCCACAGGTGATAGCGGTGGTCCTCAAAGTCCACATGCACTGCGAAGCTTGCTCCATCGAGATCAGGAAACGCATCCTCAAGATGAAAGGTGCCAACTTTCCACCTTTTAGCGAGTCTCATTCTCTCTGGGGTTAAAAAGGCGTTTCATTTAGTCGAGAGGGAAAAAGATGATGTTGGTAGAATTTTAGAAATCGGGTTGTGAATTGACAACGCAGGAGTCCAGTCCGTGGATCCAGAATTGAAAGCTTCGCAGGTGACGGTGAAGGGCGTGTTCGACCCACCAAAGCTGGTGGAGTACGTGTACAAGCGCACCGGCAAGCACGCAGTCGTCGTCAAGATGGAGTCCGAGAACGTGCCGGCGGAGAAGCCCAAGGAGCAGGGCGGCGAGGACGCCGGGAAGGACGAGAAGAAGGCCGACGCCGACAAGAAGAAGGAAGGCGGTGATCAGGGCGGCGAGGAGAAGAAAAAGGAAGGCGAGGAGAAGGCGGCCAAGGAAGGCGACGCTGGCGGGGGGGATGTTGCGGAGAAGCAAGGCGGCAAGGAGGCCGCCTCCGAGGACAGCCTGACGGCGGCCACGGGTAAGAGAATGGAGCTGAGGTGGAACGGGAACGAGTTCCACTGCTACTACAACCCTAGATACGCCGCCGAATACGTCGCCGGGTACGCCTACCCACCGCAGATCTTCAGCGACGAGAATCCGAACGCCTGCAGCGTAATGTAGAGATGATATGAACACAGCAGAAATCATCTCATCCCACTACCATATTCTACCGGAGTGGGGGCTCTGTTTATTAGTAGCAATAATAAGTACCATGCAAATGATGCTGCCGTCTCTCACTGTTGCATTTTGACTTCGTTTGTAATGAAAAATTTTAATTTTTTATAAATTTATATATATTATTATTATAATATAAATTTTTACTTTATAATTTATAATAATAAAAATACTTTTTAATGATACTATTAAAATTATTTTTCTAATAGTGACATAATTTAATAGTTTAAATTAAATTTAAAATTTTTAAATTTTCCAATAACGATGAGATGATTTTAATTTTTTTCTTTATATATATCATAATCTTTATCACCTAACTAATATTCTTAAACTTACAATTCTAAAACACTATATTATACGATAACCTTAACCAACACACTATTATTTTCTTAAATTCTTCTTTTAATATTTCTTGAATCTCTCGTTAATTTTCTTTTAATATATATATATATACGAAAAAATAATTTAAAATTAGATATTACTATAAAAAAAGTTTAATAGTGTTACTGAAAAATTAGCTCCGTAATTCAAAATCACGAAATGATCCTCGCATAGGTCGTCGGAATCAGATGGCGCCTTCGGCTCGTGAACTGGTGGTGCGTGTGGTGGCTCATATTACACCTGTGAATAAGAGAGGGTTCGTGTATTGGAAAAAAAATTTCTTACAAAAAGGAAAAAAAAAAAATTAAAATTTTTAAATTATTTTTGTATTTAAAAAATAAAAAATTATTTTTCTCGTTGAAAAATATTTTTCTAATACACAAATTTAAAACTATTTTTTTAATAAAAAAATTATTTTTCTCATTTACCTTAGATATAAAAGTCTCGTTGGAAAACAATTTTGGACTCCAACCTTTTTGATTTTTTTTTCTTACCCACCCCGCACCTCACATCGTTGGCCCTCGAAAAATCCTTGGCATCGTGCATCTTCGTCGAAGCCCACCCTTGGTGATGGGATTTAAAATTTTATCTTTCGATCCTTTTTTTTTCTTTAAAAGAAGCTTTTCGTGGGAAGGTGGGCTTCGACGGCACAAGTACTGAGGGTACGCAGAACGACGCCGGCGCATGCTGCTACCACCACACTACTGGAAGTTAATTACCTGGTCGGCGCACCGGCGGAGTAGAAGGGCAGCGAACAGCGAACTTTTCTGGAGGAGCTAGATGTACGGGTTGCTCAAGAAACAAAGAAATCCGTGGGCTAGAGGAAGGTGGCGGTGTGTGTGGGGGAGCCGGGAGGAGGAGGAGGAGGAGGAGGAGGAGGAGGAGACGTCGGTACGTCTGCATGTGGGCGAAAGACGAGACTGTGGGGCTTCACTGTTTTGTTCTCGTGTACGGAGCTCGCACATGGTTCGTTCGGTTCGGCTACGACTAGGGTGTCTTAATCGTATATAAATTTTTACATGTTATTATTATTATTTAAATATTTATATATAATTTTTCCTAACTGTCAAAATTAACTCTAAATATTTATATACAAAGTAATCTTGTTGGTGTTGAATATTCATCTTAAAATTAATGAACGTACTATAAATGAGAGAGTATATTAAATTTAATTCACTTCTTACAGTATTTATCAATATATATTAAACTAACTTTGATATTACAGTAAAATTTTATTTTAAAATTAATTAACTATAAATAAATTGATTCTTCACATATATATTAAACTCGGTTCATTCCTATCATCTATCAATATGGGACCATTCCGACAATTAAGATCTTGATAAATGACATTTGAAGTTTTTCTTTCGAATCAAAATATCTTTTAAAAGAATTTGTCTTTAAAAAATACAAAAAGTTATAAGAAAAATAAAAAATTAAATTTTTTACTATTTCTTAATATTTAAAAAGACACAAACTCAAATTCATATTTTTGACGGAACACGAACATCATCACACATTCTGTTTCGGCGGTAGCGCTGTAGACCCAACGCGAAACAAAAGCGCCAATCCTAAAAAACCCGGCCGCGGCCAGCACTTTTAACACCACGTACGCCTTCTCTTCAAGCTCCTGTTCGACAATTCTCATCTCCAAACGCGACGGCAGCAGCAGCAGCAGCCAGAAGGGTGTTGGACTTATGTTGCAGCGGGTGCCGGCCGGTGGCTCCACCGCTCGCATTGAAGAACAATACTCCAAAGCCTCCCCTCCCCACCCCAACCCACCCCCATGCATGCACCCACCACAGTTGGGTCCAGGGAAACCCATCTTTCGTGAATATTGATCGCAGAGAAACCTTTAATAAATATATCATTGTTCAGATGTGGAAAGCCGATCTGAGGGGTCGTGTCAAGTTTGTCGCTTCCTCTCGCGAGTGGGGACCGATCGGCCTGCGACGCTGGTGGTGCGGACCACCACCGGCCGCCTGAGAAGCTGTGCCCGCCCTACCATTCATGACTGCCAGATCTGAGTGGGTCACCGTCTTCACTCACGAACTTAATAGCCCTTGTTCGCATATTCGTGAATATTTTGCAAATTTCTCGTATATATGTATATATATAAATAGTTAAAATATCCTAAACTTTTAATTGTAAATGAGTTTTAATTCTAAAGTATAATTTGTTTTAATTCTAAAGTATAGTTTTTCATTTCATGAAAAAACAATGTTTTAAACAAGAAGGTGTAGTTTTGAAACTTACGTTGTTTATTAAAATAGTAATTTTTATAAAGTTTTAATTTTATTCTTGAAAGATCGATCTATTTCTTTTAAAATGTATTGTAATTAACATTTAATGAGTTTTTTAGTGTTATTGATGATATTTTATTTTTAAAAATATTTTATTATTAAGGATATATATATATATATATGTATATGTGTTAGTTGTTTAGTGTTAAATGCTAAATTTAATATATATATATATGCGTGTATGTAAGAATACATTTTAAATTATGTGATAATTAATATATGTAAATGTAAGGATATATATAAATATTTTGAGATCGAAAGAATGTCCATGTTTTTTAATATGAGTAGCTACGAGAAGTTATGAAGAGTCACACAAAATTAACAGAGTTACACAAAAGGAGCTGTTGTATTTTTCTAAAAATAAAAGTGAGAAGAGTTATACAGGAAGTTTGTGTTTCTTAGAAATCAATAAAAAAAAAATTTTAAAAAAAATTATTATCGAAATGTTAAAAGTTAATTTTTTTTAAAAGTAAATATAAATTTTTTTATATTTTCATAAGGTATAAAAATGATCTAATAAAATTTTTACAATTTCAACAATGAAAAAATTAGATCACTAAGATTTAGGTCAAGAAAGTCCTCATAATTATTCAAAAACCTAGAAAATTAGCAAAAAACTACAAACATTCATCACTAATGAAACAAAAGTAATAAAGTAATCTAAGATAATCCTAGAAAAAAACTAATCTGAGACTATAAACAACAATAAATATGGTCTATCTATCTTTAAAAAGCAACGAAATAGATGTAATATTTACTAAATTTTTTTAATGTAACCAGATAGAAGTAAAAGTATAAACATAATCAGATCTAGGTTATTCAAATAAAAGTACAAACATTTATCACTAATATCTGTAATACAAAATTACGAAAAACTTTAACATTTATCTATGAGAAAAATAAAATGAAAATGGTAAAATAAAAATGATGTATTTACAATATTTACTATAAAAACCACAAGTAAATTTACAAACTTCACTGAAAAAATAGAATACCAATTTATTACTGAAAATTTTCAATATTCACTGTAAATTTACAATCTTCACTGAAATGTTTTTTTAGAAATTTCTGCTGGAAGCTAATCCCACAAGTTCAGATGCAAGTAACACTCTCTTTGAATGATCATAAAAGTAATGGAATGCTTACTCGGTTGGGTCCATGATGAGGGGTGGATCGAGTGGTTCATGCGGTCATGGTGGGAGGAGGGGCGGATCGAGGGTGGCAGATCGTCACTGCGACAGGAGGGACGGATCGAAGGTGGCAGAATGTCATTGCGATAGGAGGGGCGGATTGGGCACGGGAAGAGGGGCTGATCAGGCACGGGAGGAGAGGCGAATTAGGCGTAGGAGGAGGCATACATGGGAGGAGGGGTGGATCAGGCGCGAGAGGAGGCACACGCAGGAGGAGGGGCAGATCAGGTGTGAGAGGAGGGGCAGATCGGTGACGATGGGGTTAAGACAGTGCAGGTTGGGAGACGTATTTTTCGAAAAAAAAGGTAAAGGTATTATTAAAATTTTACATATAATTGTTACAGTAAAAGAAACGGTTACATTATACTGTTTCATTTTAATTACTATGTACAACTAATTATATACAATAAATATCTCATATTACCTTATTAACAAACACAGTGTAAGATTCCTCTTTAAGTCTTGTCTTACTCTTTTATTCGTTTGCAAATGAAATCGCATCCCCATTGATTTCCTGTATTTTTCATTATTCCTGTTAAGCTGTCAGTACTTGCAGATTGTTGGTTTTGTTCATGAATGGTGATCCTTAATTATGAGCATGCCATTATCGGTTTGCTTTCTTTTTTGTTAGTTTGCTTGTACCTGGTAGCAGTTTTTTGGATTATGTTTATATTGATCGGTAGTTTTGATAAGAGGATGTGGTAATATAATCCTGCAGTAATAATTTTAAAATTTTGTGGTACTATCTTGGAATACATTCATAAACGGTTGACAAGATTTTAAAAATATTTGTCTGAATTTGTCAGTCTTAATAGAAGTCGCCCTGTAATGGTGAAACCTTAATTTCTTCGTAAGCAAGGTCTATGGTGAAGTCTTAATTTCTATTAGCACCAAATGAATTCATTCATCTTCAACTGCCACCCTATTTTTTACCTTGTCTTCTCGTGAAAATGAACAATGGGATGTCTTGTAAGGTGGGGATCATAAAGACCATTCGGAAGAGGAAATGTTGTAATGCCGGATATTAATATTTGAATAAATGTCATTAATAAAAAAATTTGATAATCAAAAATAATGATTTTCAGATTTATTATTGGTAATTAACAAAATGGGAATGAAAGGCAGAAGAAGTATAAGTATACGGGTGAAGATGAAAGGTCTTTTGCTCTGGTATAAGTATATGGGTGAAGATGAAGAAGAAAATTCATCTAAAAAAGAAGCACATTCTCTTCTCTACCGTCTCTACCATCGTTGGAGTTCACAAACGTCACCAGCAGTTAAAACGTCTTAGAAAGTAATTATCTTTCGTTAATATTTGTTTTTTAAAATTTTAATTGAATTTACCTTTTTTAAAACGCAATGTACTTTATGAACGAATACTTTGCAGACAATCGAGTTCATTGAAATCAAGGATGTATTTGGTGATATTTTTTTTAATTTAAAAAGTTAGAAATTAAAATTATATAATTTGGTGATCACATCGGCCTCCTTCGTTCTATAACAACAACTTAATTCTTTACTTTTCTTGTGAATTTATAAAAAAAATTCTAAATATAAGGCAGGATTTATGTACGTTGAAAATTATAGAAAATAAAATTATTAATTTTTTTTTAGATTTTTAGGTATTTATGTATAATGAAATTTTTTTTAAAAGTATAATTTTTTATTATCATTTTTCACGAAGAAAATTGTTACAATTAGTGAAATTTCATCGTAATGTAATTTTTCGATATTTTCTAATTATTGTTACCAGAAAAATATAAAATTATATTTAAAATATTAAAATATAAAATATTTATAAATTTATTTAAATTAATTTTTTCAAAATTTTAATACACAAATCGTTTCGAAAAAAAATTTTATTTCTTAATTTTTTTATCTTTTTCTTAAATTTTCATTACTCATATTTCTATATACCTTTACAATAATTACTTAGTTTATGTTTGAATAGGTATTTATGTAACTATATTTTTTTATTATGTATCATAATATTCTATAATATATTTTATTAAATAATCTTTATATTTTTTACTATTCATTATATAAAACAATTCTAAAAAAAATAATATCATCACAACTCTCAAAATAAATACTATCGTTGCATTAATATAATAAAAATTATTTTTTATTATATTACATATTTTATTTATTATTTATTATAACTTTTAAAAAATTATTATTATTATTTTATTTTAAATCATATTATTTCTATAAAAAATCATAAAATTCAACTTAACCATAAAAAGAAAAGAAAAAAACACCCGCTCAATTTGCTCAAATACATGCTAGATTAAGAGTTAGCCGTCCATATTATTTATAATTGTGATAAACGGCCAGGCCACAGCAATGATAGGTCAGCCACTGCCCAAGTTCATTTCTCAGCAGCCATAAAAATGTTCAACTAGTTATCTTCTAGAAGCGTGAGCAACAAAGCCGGAGAGGGAGGCGGACCAGAGGAAGCTGCAGAGGCTTTGGTGTCTCGGATCCAATGCTACCAGTGAGCACCACCTGCGGTACCAAATCTTTCCTCTCTGTAAAGGTGAAGGGAAGGGATTTCAGCTTGTTTGGTTGGAAGAACATCTTGTATCAGCGATCTGCTTCCTTTGTGTTGA
>JAMKPZ010003766.1:0-11347 GCA_024699675.1 Amphibolis antarctica | reverse complement strand
TAATTGCATCAACAGTCATGTTTGGTACTTTCATCATATTACAAACTTCATTAAATTCTTTTAGGAACCAATAAGCATCTTCTTTTTCGAATCCATGAAATTTTGGTAATTGGTTGATGTAATTAGAATTTAATTCAAATCTGTCATTAGGGCATTCAGGTAGTGTGATACAGGAAGGTTCATCCATTAAATTAGGGTAAAACATACTACCTATTGTTTGTTTGATAGGTTGATCACGCTGTGGGACAGCCATAATTGTTCTTCTTGGAGGTGTTCTAACTAACCTATGAGATGAATCCCTAGACCAACCTGACATACAACATTTAAATGTAAAAGTAGGTTTACTTGTGTACCATCATTAGATAAGCTTTAGCTGCCATCTCATGTTGTCATTCAACAGCTACATCTATTTACAATAATACCACAACTGTAGTAAATGATATAACATTTCAGATTTCTTAAAAATATGTAATGAAACAACTACAATCATATAGATTTTGAGCATGATACAACAAAGATGTTCCAAAGGAAATAAAAACATTGCACATGTGTTCAATAGAGGAAAATTTTGAAATAACCCATGGCTAGGTTCATGGGTAAACTAGTTTACCCTCGAACTAACACGTGGGTAAATAGGAAATATTACACATAGTGTTGCAGAGTATTTGCATAGGGAATTAACTCGTGAAACCACACTGTAGAAGTAGACAAAGATAATAGACGAATAAGTTTAGTGCTGCAGCCTCCTTTGAATAGGTGGCTCTTGTAATAATAAAGATCATCCCAAGCATAGTAGATAAGAGTGTCTCCATTGATGAAACAGAAACCCTTGATTTTTCCTACAAAAGGAATGTCAGGAGTTCCCAGATTTTCTAGTTGCAATTCAATGTAGACTTGACTCCATTCCCAATTTTCAATGTCTTGTACTTTCCAAATTTCAAATTTCATATCATCATCCCACCATCTAATTAAACTAAGTGATTGAGGCCCTCCATTGATTCCTCCCAGTATAGCCAACTCAACTAAATCATAGAATGAACTTGACAATGCTCCCATAGGGTATGGAATGGGTAAGAAACTTATTGATTCATCTTCAATATTGATAGAAATGACATTAACCTCATTAATAAATGTAGGAGTACAATTTGTTATCAAGTAAATAACTCCCTCTAAAAGCACATGATTTTTGTTGTTTGTTGGTCTTCCTCCAAAATAAACTCTTCTGATAGGTTGCCATTGGTGTTTATCAAAATGATAAATCAACAAGTATTGCCAATTAGTACACATTCGGGGTTCTTCCCAACAAAATAATTTGTGCATTATCTTCTTATTAGTACCCTTAAATGTCAAGAATGCACCTGAGTCATGCATCACAAGTTTATCTCTGTTAGGGTTTGGAAGTGTTAATTCTACATACGTAGCAGGGTTGTTAATCCCAATATCAGATCTGCTAGAAAATGGCTCTCCATAATATCTATAAATAATTAGTCCACCATTACAACCTAAAATATTTTCAATTCCTTCCAGTGATGTAGGTTGAATGCTTGACTCAGAATCAATTCCATGGTACAAATATTTTCTTGATCGTGCATCATACCAAATCACTCCATTGGTTGTATTCCTCATTTTGTATGCTTGGAGGGAATAAAAGTAATGATCTGAAATGAATGCTCTGACACTTTTGCTAACACAACTTAATTTGCAAATTTCTCTTGCTGGCAAATAGCTTAATATCTCGCACAAGACGTCTACAGGGATCTCTATCGCTCACAAAAATTCATTAAATCCAAATACTTCATTAAATTAGGACTTAAGCTCAACTCGATACATCTAATAATCATGAAGTAAATGCATAATGTAAGAGTATTAATATGATTGGAAATGACTGCATAATAAAATTTCTGAAGATTCTGTCTACTATAATTTAGTTTGAGCGTAAAGGTGTTTACACTCGGACTGCCACGTGGGTAAACCTGATAACTGTTAAATACTTACGGATCTTACCATTTGACCATCTGATTATTTGATTATCCTTATAAAAATCATTAAGGCCCTGTCGTGCATTAACCCTTTTTCTCACGACCTACGTTCATAGTACTCTCCTCCTCCTATGATACATCATGGCTTCCACCTCCATCACGCCTCCCTCTGCTCCAGCTTCAAACTACGAATGGATTAAGATGCTAAACTTCAAGAAGTTCAGAATGAATGCAGAAATGTAGCACAATGAGGGGCAGTGCAAGCTTAAAGCTGCAATCAGAGAATAGGAATTGAAAATGGTAAGGGAAGATACCGCTGACTATTTGAAACAAAGTAGGGAGGCTGGTATCATAGTGCCAACCTTCCTCAAGGAGAAGATAGCCTCTCATGTTGAGAGAGAGGTAGGGCAGGAGTAGTTAGCTTGCCCTAATAATCGTTTGGTTCATGATTTGATGAAGAGAAAAGGTGTTTTCTGGTTTTATAGAGAAATATTTTGCTTAGCCACTGACGAGTCTATTAAGATCAGAACTAGTACATATTTTTGCACTCCATGGCAAAAAATAAGACCTTAGAGGTCATTATCCACAGAAGATTGGATGAGGTTGATTAAATTTGACTAGTTTGAATTGTCCTCATCCAGGTGGCATAAGGGTAGTTTGTAAAGAGACTACACCAAGGAGAAAATTTTAAATGATTTGAAATATCAGTTGAAACACTTCAAAACTAAGTTTGAGAGAGAATTTGTGACTCTCCCTACTGCAGTGGCACAGACTATTGATGATTACACTCAGCAAGCTTGGCAGGATGAGTGTGCAATTAGGCCCAAGAAAGTTTTGGATCAACACATTATCCGCACCAAAGTTGAGTTATGGTTTACAAAGATTGTTTACTCCATCATCCAAGACTTAAGCAAAGATGCAGTGGTTACTAACGATGTGTATGCTTACCTTCCCAAGGATAGAGATGAGAGGGAACAATATGAGTTCTGTATGCAGACCTACCTGTCTCTCGGAGAAAGCCAAGAAGTGCCTGAGATTGCCTATCAATGTGCCTTATATGAGTGGAGGTAGCACTCTATAAAGCAGGTTGCCCATGCTGCGGAGATGGTAGAAGTTGAGGCCCTCCAGAAGGAAGTTGAAGTCAAAGTAAAAGAAGAGCCCTAGGAGGCTGATTTCAAAGCATACAGTGAGATGATGGTAGGTCCATCTGAGCCCCAAGAGGTTGAGAAAGTAGTTGAAACATCTCTAGTTCCTATGAACAATGAGGAGTGGACAAAGATAGACTCTAAAGAGGAAGAAAAAGAAGAAGAGAGAAGAAGAAGAACAACAACAACAACCACCACCACTACAAGTACCAACACCACCACCACAGCAACAACCACAACAAGAAGAAGAGGAAGAGGAAGACATTCCAGTTGTTGGATAGGAGGGAGGGATAACAGAGAGTAGTGATGATGAACTCACCCTAGGGGAGTTAATTCATCAATACAGAATGGCCAACCCTCCTACCAAAGATTCACCTATCCACAAGGCAGTTCCTCAAGTTGAAGAAGTGGGGCATCAATTGGAGATGTAGGTATACTTAAGGTTTTAAGTTTAATATTTGTTGTTTTTGTTTTCTTTTTAATTTCTCCCTTTTTAGTAATTTAAAATGTGATTTTGTTAAATTTCAAGAGGAAGGATTTACTATTGGAGCAGTAGTTCCATTTTTGGAAACCCAAGATAGTGAAGGGGTCAATCAAACCATCCATGAAGCCATTCAGTTTGCTTCAAAGGTGTACCCTCTCTTTCATCTGGCTATCACCTAGAAGCCCATGGCATTCTTCTAGTAGAGCCAGCGGATGGGCTGAGGTACAGAGAATTGAAAGGTGAATGTAGGAGTGCATCACCGTGTGGAGGGATGGCTCGTAATATGGAGTCATCACTTTATTTTTGTGTAGAAAAAAGGGAAAATTGGATGGGGAAAGATCCTTCCGCCATCAAAGTGACAAAAATACAAAAATAAGGAACAATATCACAAAATAGTGTCAAACTTAAAGAATTTTATGAAAATGAGAGAAATTGGATATGGGTCTCAAGGTACTGTTGGGGAAGGTGTTAGGCACTGTACCCTCTCTTTCATCCGGCTATCACTCGGAAGCCCACGAGTTTCCACCGGCCCTGCCGGTGGATGGGCCGAGGTACAGAGAATTGAAATGTGTTTGTGTGAGCGCATCACCAGGTGCGGTTGATGGCTCGTTCAACGAAGTCGCCACCTTATTTTTGGGTAGAAAATAAGGAAAATCGGATGGGAAAGTGTCCTTCCACCATCGAAACGATAAAACCACAGGAATCACGTAAAATCATGTAACATGAGAGAACTGGATACGGGGCTCAGGGTACTATTGGGGAAGGTGTTAGGCACCCCCAGACAGCTGGGGCATTCTCGGCCTCTCTCCGGCTCTAAAATTGAAAACATGATAGTCAATCTGGCCACGTACGGCCTCACCCTGAAAAACTTTCCAGGGTGTTTAGAGGGATAACCATATCCGTTCCGATGAAAATAAATAAGAATCAAGTAATTAAATGGGAATTGAACAAAACGGGGATCCATATAGGATCCGGTGGTGAATAGGGGAGAAAAAGATGGGTTCTCGGGGAGCCGGCCACCAGCTACTTGTATTGGATGACCGACAGCTGGTCGGCTGCTTTCCCAACCCATTTGCGCAGCCAAGGGGGTTTTGGGAAACGGGGGCCGGTTCCTTGAACCGACCAGCCAGTGGCTTGCCGGCTGTTTCCCCCTTCCATATGCACTCATGGGGGTTTTGGGGAAACGGGGGCTGGTTCCATGAACCGACCAGCCAGTGGCTTGTCGGCTGTTTCCCCCTTCCATGCACAGCCATAGGGGTTTTGGGGAAACGGGGGCCGGTTCCTTGAACCGGCCAGCCGACGGCTTGTCGGCTGTTTCCCCCTTCCATGCCCACCCATGGGGATTTTGGGGAAATGGGGCTCGGTTCCTTGAACCGGCCAGCTGGTGGCTTGCCGACTGTTTCCCCCTTCCATGCGCACCCATGGGGATTTTGCGGAAACGGGGGCCGGTTCCTTGAACCGGCCAGCCAGTGGCTTGCTGGCTGTTTCCCCCCTCCATGCGCACCTATGGGGGTTTTGGGGAAACGGGGGTTGGTTCCTTGAACCGGCCAGCCAACGGCTTGCCAGCTGTTTCCCCCCTCTAAGCGCACCCATGGGGGGTTTTGGGGAAATGGGGGCCGGTTCCTTGAACCAGCCTGCCGACGGCTTGCTGGCTGTTTCCCCCCTCCATGCGCACCCATGGGGATTTTGGGGAAACGGGGGCCAGTTCCTTGAACCAGCCAGCCGGCGGCTGGCCAGCTATTTCCCCCCTCCATGCGCACCCATGGGGATTTTGGGGAAACGGGGGCCGGTTCCTTGAACCGGCCAGTCGGCTATTTCCCCCCTCCATGCGCACCCATGGGGATTTTGGGGAAACGGGGGCCGATTCCTTGAACCGGCCAGTCGGCGGCTTGCCGGCTGTTTCCCCACCCCTTTTCCTCTTGACGTTTGTAAAAGCATGGGATTTAATGGAGGACTTATATTTTAAGGGGAAACGGAAACCGTCGGGTTGTACGTTTCGTATACCAGAACGGCCACCGCCGGCGTCCTTACTGGTGGCGTCATCCCGAAAATCTTTCCGAGGTATCGAGAGGGTAGGCTTACGCCTCCCGGAAAAGAAACGGACACCGTTGGGTCATACGTGTTCGTACACCCAAACGGCTACCACCAGCATCATTGCCGGTGGTGTCATCCTGGAAACTTTTTTGGGGCATCGGGAAAGTAGACTTACGTCTCCTGGAAAAATGTATGGGCACCGTTGGGTTGTACATGTTCGTACACTCGAACGGCCGCCGCTGGCATCCTCGTTGGTGGCATCATCACGGAAACTTTTCCGGGGCATCAAGAGAGTAGACTTACGTCTCTCAGAAAAACGTACTAGGCCCGTCAGGTTGTACGTGTTCGTACACCCAAACGGCCGCCGCCGGCATCCTTGCCGGTGGTGTCGTCCAGGGAATACTTCCGGGACCCCGAGAAGGACTTGTGGAGATCGGATGAAAATTCGTAAAGCCTGCTAGGAAACTTAGAATTTCCACGTAAAAAGATTCGACAGAAGGGTCACGAGTGAACTAAGCTCGACCGGGCCAGGTGGATTAACTCGGCCAGGAGGACGGCCACTGGTACCTTCGGATGTGTTTCCGAAGGAATGATATCCGGGTCCGTCCTCCGATTATTCCCTTGCATAGGGAAGGCGTTATGCGGTCGGGGCTCGACGAAGCGTCGTAAAAACATACATAAAACGGTGAGGGTGGAAGGACTTACCTGTAGGTGGGTCGTCGACGAGGGTCGGAAGTCCTCACTCCGACACAGCGAAAAGGCGTCGGGGCCCCGAGCTGCTCTCCTCCTTAGGAACTGGTGGACGATTGCTTCTCCAGAGGGTGTCAGCCTTCTTCCTAGAAAATCCCACCCTTCGAAAATCCTTCACTCTTCAAATTCTAGCCCTACCCTTTGATGTGGGGGGGGCCTCTACTTTTATAAGGGGTTGCCTTCCTTCTTTGGGGGCACCCGAAGATGGAAGGTGGCGTGATTCAGGTTTGATTACGTGGCCTGCGTAATTGACAGATTTCTGAGATTTACGTGGTTAAATCCCAGCGTATTTCTCAGATTGATTCTGCCTGCCTTCTTGGGTAGCCAACCGGCAGCTGCTACATGGCAGGCGAAAGCCGGCTGGCCCCCGAATATTCGCACGAAAATGTGGTTTTTGGGATTCGGGTGCCGTTTCCTTGAAGCGACTTGCCGGCGGCAAGCCGGCTCCATCCCCCCAACTTTTCACCAAATGTGGGTTTTTAGGGGTCCGGGTGCCGCTTCCTTGAAGCGGCTTGCGGACAGTAAGCCGGCTCCATCTCCCCAACTTTTCACCAAATGTGGGTTTTTAGGGGTCCAGGTGCCGCTTCCTTGAAGCAGGTTGTTGGCGGCAAGCCGGCTCCATCCCCCCAACATTTTGCCAAATGTGGGTTTTTGGGGGTTCGGGTGCCACTTCCTTGAAGCGGCTTGCCGCCGGCAAGCTGGCTCCATCCCCCCTTTAAGCATGGGGTCAACAGAATGCCCTCCCTAGGCGAGGTTGTATGACTTTTGAGGAAGGAAACCGACATCCTAGGGTTGAATGACCCTCCATGCATAGACGGTAGGTCATGTGAGATTTCATGCTTTCGTGAATTATCCATTGTAGGTCGGACAATAGAATCGGGCTTACACCCTCGGTCACTTGACCAGGGGATGCCATATCGCTAGCCGGTTGGTTGCACGGCAGCCACCTTGTCGGACCTGGCCACCGAGATGTGATGTGAAGGCTTCACGTGTTTCTTTTCTAAAAGTTGTCGTGAATAGTCACATTATACTTTTTTGTGACATTACCTTCCGTCTGGTTGGTTACGTGGTTGCCGCCTCAGGGGAGGCAGCAACTGGCTGAGGATGTTATACGTTGCTTTTTCAAAAGCTGCCACTGTCACAGTGGTCATGTCGTACCTTTGCGATTTTACCTTCGAGACGGCTATTCATGCGGTTGCCGCTTAGTAGGAGGCAGCAACCAGCTGGTGACATGATTGAAAAAAGCTGCAACGGACGCAGAGAATGGTCACGTCGTACCTTTGTGATTTTACCTTCGAGCCGGCTATTCATGCGGTTGCCGCCTAGCAGGAGGCGGCAACCGGCTACTGACATGATTGAAAAAGCTGCAACGGACGTAGTGAATGGTCACGTCGTACCTTTGTGATTTTACCTTTGAGCCAGCTATTCATGCGGTTGCCGCCTAGTAGGAGGCGGCAACCGGCTGGTGACATGATTGAAAAAGCTGCAACGGACGCAGTGAATGGTCACGTCGTACCTTTGTGATTTTACCTTTGAGCCGGCTATTCACGCAATTGCCACCTAACAAGAGGCGGCAACCGGACGAAGGCCACGCGTGCTTCTATACTTTCCTCCTGCTCCTGCTTCTGCTTCACGGTCTACCGATGGAACTTCTCTAAACCCAGATTATGCCAAGGATTTGAGCCGAGAAGTGATTATCCGACTGTTGAGCCGAGAAGATTGGTTGATCCAGCTAGTTGACCGGATAGAGCGGCGGGAGCGGGCTCATGACCTACAGAGACAGGAGCACCAGATAACCGACCCTTGGAGATTTGAGCCCTGGAGGTTTGAACCCTTAGAGTCTTCTGAGGAGGAGTAGTCTGTTTGTACCCCACCCCTTTTAAATGATGAATAATATCTTAACTTTAATGGAAACTTCTCCATAACTATCTTCTCGAGTGTTCTTGTGAGTTTGTGGGTGAGATTTGGAGTAGCGACTCTAAGACCACGTTCGTGCCATGTTGGGAATTTTGGGGGAGCTGGCAACCTGGTCATCTTACCGGCTTGTCGGCGGCGGGCCAGTTGGTCACCTGAATCATATATCCAAGTTTGCCGGTGGCGGGCCGATTACACACCCGATCCATACGTCTAAGCATGGTTTTCAGGGTGCCGGCAATTCGGTTTCTTTGCCGGTTTGCCAGTGGCGGGCCGATTACACACCCGATCCATACGTCTAAGTATGGTTTTCGGGGTGCCGGCAACCGGGTTTCCTTATCGATTTGCAGATGGCGGGCCGATTACAAACCCCATCCATACATCTAAGTATTGTTTTCGGGGTGCCGGCAACCGGGTTTCCTTACCTATTTGCTGATGGCAGGCCGGTTAAACGCCTGAGCCATACGTCTGAGCATGGTTTTCGGGGTGCCGGCAACTGGGTTTCCTTACCGATTTGCCGATGGCGGGCCGGTTAAAAGCCTGATCCATACGTCTGAGCACGGTTGTCGGGGTGCCGGCAACTTGGTTTCCTTACCGATTTGCCGATGGCGGGCCGGTTAAATGCCCACTCCATATGTCTAAGCATAGCTTTCAGGGTGCCGGCAAATGGGTTTCCTTACCGGTTTTCTGGTGGCGGGCCGGTTAAACGCCCTCTCCAAACGTCTAAGCAAGGTTTTCGAGGTGTCAGCAATTGGTTTCCGTACCGGTTTGCCGGTGGCGGGCCGGTTACGCTCTCGATCCATACGTCTAAGTGTGGTTTTCGACGTGCTGGAAACCGGGTTTCCTTACCGATTTGCCGGTGGCGGGTCAGCTAAATGCCCGATCCATACGTCTAAGCTTGGTTTACGGGGTGCCGGCAATCGGGTTTCCTTACCGGTTTTCCGGTGGCTGGCCGGGTAAATGCCCGATCCATACGTCTAAGCATGGTTTTCGGGGTGCCGACAACCGGGTTTCCTTACCGATTTTCGGGTGGTGGGCCCGGTAAACGCCCTCTCCATACGTCTAAATGTGGTTTTCGTGGTGCCAGCAACCAGGTTTTCTTTCCAGTTTGCCGGTTTCGTGTCGATTACACACCCGATCCATACGTCTAAGTATGGTTTTCGGGGTGCTGGAAACCAGGTTTCCTTGCCGATTTGCCGATGGCGGGCCAGTTAAACGCCTGATCCATACGTCTAAGCATGGTTTTCGGGGTGCTGGCAACCGGGTTTTCCTACCGGTTTGCCAGTTTCGTGCCGATTACACACCCGATCCATACGTCTAAGTATGGTTTTCGGGGTGCTGGCAACCGGGTTTCCTTACCGGTTTGCCGGAGCCAGGCCGATTACACACCCGATCCATACATCTAAGTATGGTTTTCGGTGTGCCGGCAACCGAGTTTCCTTACCGATTTACAGATGGCGGGTCGGTTAAACGCCCGCTCCACACGTCTAAGTATGGATTTGGGGGTGCCGGCAACTGGTTTTTCTTTACGGTTTGCCGGGGGCGGTCCGATTACACACCCGATCCATACGTGCAAGTATGGTTTTCGGGGTGCCGGAAACCAGGTTTCCTTACCGATTTGCCGATGGCGGGCCAGTTAAACGCCCGATCCATACGTGTAAGTATGGTTTTCGGGTTGCCAGCAACCGGGATTTCTTACCGATTTGCCGGTGGCAGGCCGATTACACACCCGATCCATACATCTAACTATGGTTTTCGGGGTGCCGGCAACCAGGTTTCCTTACCGATTTACCGATGGCGGGCCAGTTAAACGCGTGATCCATACTTCTAAGCATGGTTTTCGGGGTGCCGGGAATTGGGTTTCCTTGCCGGTTTGCCGGTGGCGGGCCGATTACGCACCCGATCCATACGTCTAAGTACGGTTTTCGGGTTGCCGGGAATCGGGTTTCCTTACCGGTTTCCTTACGCACCCGATCCATACGTCTAAGAATGGTTTTTGGGTTGCCGGCAAACGGGTTTACTTACCGATTTCTCGATGGCGGGCCGATTACACACCCGATCCATACGTCTAACTATGGCTTTCGGTGTGCCGGCAACCAGGTTTTCTTACCGATTTTCCGATGGCGGGCCGGTTAAACGCCTGATCCATACGTCTCAGCATGGTTTTCGGGGTGACGGCAACCGGGTTTCCTTACTGGTTTGCTGGTGGCGGGCCGGTTAAACGCCCGCTCCATAGGTCTAAAAATGGTTTTCGGGGTGTCGGAAAACCGGTGGCAGGCTGGTTACCCACCCAATTCATACGTCTAAGTAAGGTTTTCGGGGTTCCGGAAACCGGGTTTCATTACCGATTTGCCGGTGGCGGGCCGGTTAAACGCCCGATCCATACGTCTAAGTATAGTTTTATGGGTGCCGGCAGTCGGGTTTCCTTACCGGTTTTCCGATGGTGGGCCAATTACACATCCGATACGTACGTTTAAGTATGGTTTTCGGGGTGCCGCCAAACGGGTTTCCTTACCGATTTGCCGATGGCGTGGTGATTACACACCTGATCCATACGTCTAAGTATGGTTTTCGGGGTGCCGGCAACCGGGTTTCCTTACCGATTTGCCGATGGCAGGGCGGTAAAATGCCAGATCCATAGGTCTAAGCATGGTTTTCGTGGTGTCGGCAATCGGGTTTTCTTACCGGTTTGCCGGGGGCGAGCCGATTACATGCTCGATCCTTTTGCCTAAGCATGATTTCTGGGGTGTCGGCAACCCGGTTTCATTACCGGTTTGCCGGTGGCGGGCCAGTTAAACGCCCGATCCATAGGTCTAAGCATGGTTTTTTGGGTGTCGGCAACCGGGTCTCCTTACCGGTTTGCCTGTGGCGTGCCGGTTAGACACCCGATCCATACGTCTAAGTATGGTATTCGGGGTGCCAGCAACCGGGTTTGCTTACCGGTATTCGGGTGGCGCGCTTGGTAAACGCCCGCTCCATAGGTCTAAGTATGGTTTTCGGGGTGCCGGCAACCGGGTTTTCTTAGCGGTTTGCTGGTTGCG
>JAMKPZ010003765.1:0-38282 GCA_024699675.1 Amphibolis antarctica | reverse complement strand
ACATAGGCATTTAAAGGAGGTGGGTAACATGCTTGTAAGGTTAACAAAGGAAACATAGGCATTTAAAGGAGGTGGGTAACATGCTTGTAAGGTTAACAAAGGAAACATAGGCATTTAAAGGAGGTGGGTAACATGCTTGTAAGGTTAACACCTTTAGGTGTCAAGAAAATTAGGAGCTGCAAGTTTGTTCATTCATTTAGTGCTACTTAGACTTTTGGACACTAGGGTATCACACCTCGTCAAACTCTTTCTTACTTTTAACTCCCAAAATTCCATGAGGCCCAAACTCAATTGTCGAACCGAGTCACCAATCTACCACATAAGGAACTAGACATCTATTTTTATCTTGAAACACTCACCTCACGATACTCATGGACGCTTAAGTGTCTTCTCAATTTTAAGCAGAGTGTAGGTGAACATTACCTTAAGAAGGATTTTTAGGTTGTTGTAGGGATAGATCATCTCTTCTTCCCCATTTACTTGGTATTCTTTCCTCCTAAAGGTAACACCTTAGTGTTGGGAACATTGCCTTCATTAATTTTTTCCTTGAGAAAACCTCTTGATGTTGGGAACATTGCCTTCTTTAATTTTCTCCTAGAGAAAACCTCTTAATGTAGGGAACGTTGCCTCCTTTTCTCTTACTTTTTTTTCTTTTTTTACTTCATTCTTTTTTTTTATCTCACTCCTTTTATTTATGGCATTGTTTGGGAGCCGACTCCATCCGACTCTCAAAATCACTCAAAACATCATTATTATTACACATATTTCAACATATAAACTTTTATCACCTTAACTATTATGTAATTTCAACTTCATTCACGAAACTAATTCCAACTTCATTTTTATCTAACGCCTAGAACTAGCTGGAGCTCTGTCCAAATGCACCCTATATCCCTTGTTGAATGTTTTTTAAACAACCTCCTCATGTATCGATCTCCCATCTCCAATGAAAATTTGGATTAACCTAAGTGTCCCTCTCATAAGAGTTTTGCTATATTAACTTTTACCCTTATCTCTAGGTAACTCGCTAATAACTGAATACTCTGTGAATGTCGATCTCATATGTAATCAACGAAATGTCCTAGTTGCAACATTATCTCAGCCTTATTTCCTTTGGGGAGCTTTCATGTGTTTATTTTATTTGGCTCTAGTGACATGCTCACTCTCACTTGGGGGTGTCTCCCATTGGTCTGAGCAGCACCGTTTAAACTTTCAAGTTCAACAATTCCAAAACCTTCTTTTACCCAAGGGTTAGGCTATTATCATTGGCTTGGTAACATTAGACTCTTTGAAATTTTAAGTTTAAGTATAGTTTGTATCGATATTTTAAGGGTTACGCTATAAGACTATCATTCACTTAGCGATATTTTACAGCTTAGAATGTTAGATTGTAAAGCATGACCATAAGTAAAAGGTTAATATTACTAAAATGTATATGCTTAAATGAATGAGTAGTAATGTTATAAAGAATAAACTAAAAAAATGAATTTATTAGGAAAATAATAGAAATTGCACCAATTGAAGATAATATAAAAGAAAATCAACTTAAGTAGTTTAATCATATCTTTAAAAGACTAAAGAATATACTAATAAAGAGAAGAGAATTAATTGATGCAAAAGATACTAAAAGACATGAAATCTAAAGCTACTTGACTAGGACTTTTGAGAAAAGATTTAAACTTATGTAATTTAACGAAAGATTTGACTGTAAATGGAAATAAGTGGGAAAAAAGGGATTATGATCAACCCCACATAATGAAATTCAAGTTGGGATTTTAAACCTTTTTAATAAACAGGTCATGCACAAATTGAGATTTAACAAGATAGGTCATAAATGACTTGAACTCAAACTTGATCTGCTGGACCATTTTGACACCCCTATTACTTAATTGTAAATTATAACTAGCAAAATATTACTATATGTTGCAAAAATATTCAATGATAGATCAAACCATAATTAATATAAGGAAATACAATATTATTGTGTTGCATACATAGGATATCACATAAGTAAGGAAATTCAGGTTGAGATTTTAAACCTGATTAATAAACAAGTCATATACAAATTGAGATTTAACAAGTTGGGTCATAAACGATTTGAACTCAGACTTGACCTGCTGGACCATTTTGACACCCCTATGCTTAATTGTAAATTATAATGGCCAAATATTATTATACACAGAAAAAATATACAATAATAGATCAAGCCATAATTAATATAAAAAATGCAATATTAATGTGTTGCATACATAGGGTATCATAGCTAATGCCATTGATTTCAAGGAACCTTAATTTCACATTTGAATAGAAGAACATGAACAAAAAATAAAGTTTCTGAAATCTTTGACTAGCATAGGATAACAACTAGTACCTTTTCATTTTAGAAAGTCTTAATTGTGGTATTAAATCAATTGAAAAAATATAAATCAACTGATCAATATTTATTTAAATCAATTGAAACAATAACGGTCTATAAAACTAAATTATATGGCAAATTCATTAGAATAAACATGATAAAAATATTTTTTAACAGTAACAAAAAATTGAGCAGCTATCCAATAGAACTATAAAATCATAGTGCAACTAAATGTAATTAATTACTAGTAATGTAAAGTTTTCATTTAAAAATCTAGATAGTCGCAACATCTCAAACCACAAAGATAAGGCCAAATGGAACCATGGGGCTTATGATTGATGAAGATATACATAATATCTAATATTTAAAATGAAGCATCCTCGTTCATTTCAAGAAAAAGATATACACAGACGACAACATGCAAAAGGAAAATTACCTGAAGGTATTGATGATAAACAGCAAATGGTGAAGAATATGCTAGAAGAAGTAGTAGTTCTGGGACAATATTTTCAATGTCTAGTTCTGGTGCAGCAACTATCAAGCTAGGGTCAATATTTTATGCATATCAGAAAGACATAACATGTACAGTTGTAGTTCAACAAAATTAAGTTAAGCTGGTACCTTGTAAAGCCATTTTCCTTCCACGATTTCACAGTTTCCAATGGTGCTTGTCTACCAGGATTTGATGATTTTCGGATTGTCGACAAACTTGACATGCTAATTTCTTGGACGCTATCTATAATAGTACTTCGAGATAAATCACCAACACAAGTTGTTTCCAGATCTGAGCAAACATGAGAAGTTTCTCCATGAAGCCTTTCTTCTTTGGATGTGAGCTTTGAGTCAGCCAATGAAATGCTTTCTTTTAACAATGGTTCTTTAGTGGTATTGTGTGGTATTTCTGAAGGTTTTATATTCAAATGGGATTCGGAATCTCCATTAACCTTGCCTTGTGCTGAGGAAAGTATGGAAAAAGGTGCTTGTAGAATTCTGTAGTGGGTAAAAATTAGCGACAATGAATTTTATGCTAAAATGATAAGTACAATGTGCAAATCAATTGCTAATGTATTTTCTTCTCAAAAAAATTGTTGATGCAGTATGTCCTCAAAACTTAAATGTTTTGAATTTTAATAAATCCAAGTAAAGCATATTGAATGCAACATAACAGTGAATAATCTAAAGTATGAACTTTCCAAATTTAGCACGAAAAATGTCTCCTCCAAAGTTACTTTACAACATTAATAATATAGTAAATTAGTTATGCCAATAGCTCAATTTTTATTAAATATGCCAAGTTGAACTCATTAATTAAAAAATAGAATCCTATCAAAGAAGTCTCATGTACTCATGTAGTCACCTGCTGCAAAGATCAGCACCAAAATTGAATATTTTAACAATGCTCAAAGGGTATGGTGTGGTACCAAAATAAGTACAACACACTTTGCCTGCACCTGTCAAACAAGAATAACTTATAGCACCAATGAGAACAATAGACAACAAAATAGATCAAAAATCTTAAAGCATTGCATGTCATGTCAGGAAGAAACTTTGGTACAGAAATTTTGCATTTGGGTTGCATGTGTAATGTTGTCAAAATGATCATTTTCCAGGAGTAGTCAAAGCAATTAAAATTGCAAATAATTAGTTGCTCAAACCCTCAAAAAGATCAATGTCGATTCAGACCCATGTACACACAATAACCTACAGTTATAGAAAATATCACAAGGCTCCTAATTTCAGAAAATGCATTTGAGAACATTATTTGAATTGTCAGGTATGATTTTTAACGTTCAAGCCATCAATTTAATAAGGTAGTGACTAGTGAAAATTCAGCACCATTATGCATTAGATGAAAGTCAATAATAACCAAAGCATTATGCCACATCTACTAATGAATTTAAATAAAAAAGGGGAACATACTTCCCAGACGTTCTGCTACAGCCCCTGTAACCATTCCTCCAACCTTATCAAGCACAAGGACTTCTGAATATCCACTAACATTAGCACAGGAAAGCAGAAGAGAGAGAGTATCCACTCGCAAATACCTAAAATCACATATTACAAATGCATGCATGCATAACATATACCAATAAATTATTGCAAAGCAAATATATGTTGAAAGCCTCACCCAATGCGAAAGGGGTACTTTTTGAAGTAAGCTTCACATATGCTGCCAAAGAAGGAATAAAACTCAGTATAGAAGATAAAATATATGCAGTTAATAAATTAAAAAAAGTTTACAAAATGTTGCACCAAACAAAGGTACCAATATGCGTTTTCAATATGCAGTACTGAATTGTGCTGATTTCATGCAAACAAAGGTATTTGACACACTATTGCACCAATATGAATTTTATCTTCTATTTAGCCACTAAAGGTCAGCTGATCGATAATAATAAAAATAACCAATGTTAGTACCTCCAAGTAGAAGGACGTCTTAAGAGTACCTTTGGTGCAAATTTCTTCTGTTTCTTGACTCTGTATTTCTCCTGCACACTAATTTATAAACAGCATGGATTTGATAATTCCATATTAAACATATAGGGAACGATCCACCAGATACCTGTGAAAATATTGTTTTCTTTTCAAACGTTGTGCTGTTGGCTATCAGAGCCTCAATTATTTCATTGCCTGTTGCACCTTCCCTGAGTCGACAAACTACAAATTATTAGAGAATTTCACGCAAGACAGATGGAGGAGAAAAGGTAACCATCAAATACCAAACAAAGATGCGAAGGAGAAGGTCAAATCTGAATTCATACCACCACTTAGTACGGTTTGGCATAACCATGATAAGAACTATTTTAGGCAATTAATGGAACCGTAAAAAAGATAGTGCACAAGTGCTTCCTTGAAACAAGCACCTTTCACCATTACCAAACACGAAATAAGATCACGATTACTAAAGGCAACCTTCGCATTGCGTCGATGTCTTCACCAGATAGGCCTTGGGCGGAATTATCATCCACCAATGCTCGATTATCCTTAGAACATCCGCTCGTCGAATGGCCGTTCTCTTTGACCTCTGCAATATACACAATCAATCCGTCTGCTGAAAGGAAGCAACAACTCTCGTGAATTAGTAGAAAGAGTTGGGAACAGAGATTTAAACGGACCTTGCATTTCAGACACAGTTTTGGAGCGTGCCAGCGCCAAGAATGGACCTTTAGGGCCAACCTCGACTTGGAAGAGAGACCCAAAGGGACAACCCACGAGAGGGCTCAAGGGCAGATTCTTTTTCCCGATCTTCACACTCCTGCAGGGTTAGCAGAGCGGTGGTAACGTGAATCCTAGCAGAAAGGGGGAGAGAAGAGAGGGGGACGAATGCGGAAGATGAATCGCAGTTACGCTGCGGGAGAGAGACGGGCGAAGACGACGCGGTCGCCGTCGTTAATGTCGAGCAGGACGCTGCAGCCCTCCCACGTGACTCTGCTCGTTGCGCCGAGACTTTGGTTGCTCTCTCCTTCCACCGCCATTTCGATCCTGTGATTCCCGTCCCTTGGAGAGAGAGAGAGAGAGAGAGAGAGAGAGAGCGAGAGAGGGTTTTGGGTCTTGGGTTTTGGGTTTTGGGTTTTGGGAGAGAGTGAGAGAGAAGAGGGGGATTCGAGCGGAAGCGCTTGCGTTATACGCCGCCAGTGGATGATGACGTACGTCTTTTCCGGCTTGACGGCGGATGATCAACGACGCGCACGGCCTCTTTGGATACGCCACATGGAAACGGTAAAAGCCTGACCTGCAATACATTTTTTTTTCGGGGACAAGTGTTAATTAAAAATACGTAATATAAGATGTTAATAATATTTTTTTAATAAAAAATTGAATTTAAGATTTTTGAGTTATTTCATTTATTTTAAATTTATATATTATAAAATTAATTTACATCAATTCTCACACATTATCATTACTACCGTATAATTCTTTTGTATAAGTTTTTATCACATAACTTATTATAGAGTTTATTTAATTAATTTAATATATATATATGAATTTTTCAAAAAATATTATTGGAAATTATTTTTCAAATTTAAACTTTTTATGATACAGCAGCATGCACACCATCTAAGTAGGCACGTTATCTCGCTTTTTTTTTTAATATATATATATATATATGATATCTCTTTTCTTATTACTATTTTGTCAAGTTTGTTAGACTAAATAATATGTACGTGTCTATGACAGCTTGTTCTTGGTGGTACATGCTGTACGAAAAATTAGGAAAAAAGTTATAAAAACAAACTCACTAATATAGAAATTTTTTAATAAACAGAAAATTATTTAAAATTTTACCTATAATCAATTAGTCAAAGATGAGAAGAAAACGTCTTTTAACAATAGCTCTTTTCTTCTCATCGTGCCACTATGTTATGGTGGGCCCAGAAAGATTAGGCTTAAACAAGGGATTTTTTGTGCAATATTATACATCGATGAATTACACTACACGGATTGGTATTTTACCCAAGAAATTCAAAGTCTTTTGTGGATTAGACGACCGTTTGTGGGCCCACCATTTGATATCTTGAAAATACTGCAATTTGATAATCACTTAATTAATTAAAATATCTCAAAATTAAAAAAAATGTATCCGATTACGTAAATAGTATAATAAAAGTTTATTATATCGTAAAAGTTAATAAACAATACATAAAAAGATCATCCACATAAAGTAATAAATAAATTCTTCAGCTACCTTGTCCAAAGATGAATAGTGAAGGATTACGCGAGTTGTACTTAAAACAATGTTTTTCGTGACATGTGATGATTGTTTTAATCCATATAATGTTTTATTTAGTTTACAAATTTGAATAGAAAATATCGAGTCGTGAAAACCCAGAGGTTGTTTTAGATAAACAATTTCCTTCAAATTTTCACGTAAAAAAGCATTTTTTACATCCATTTACGTAATCTTTCAATTTTTCATTAAAACAACAAAAAAAGGCTTTTTATTGTAATAGATTTACAACAGGAGTAAATATTTTTACATAGTCAATTCCTTCTATTTAATTAAACTCATTTGCAACTAATCTAACCTTAAGTTTATCCACGCTACCATCGGCTTTTAATTTTCACGTTCATAGTATTATGTTCGTGTAAGACTTATATTTCTTCTTGCATGACAGCATGCCTGCCTTTATTTTTTAAAGTTTCTTTAATGCATTTTGAAGTTTCAGGTATACTAAACTTCAACAGATATTTTTTAAGAGTTATTATATTTAATTAATAAAAAAATAAAAATAAAAATAATTTAATAAATCATAACGTAAAATACCGTGATATATAATAAAAATATGATTATACAATGATAAATATACAGACAAATAGAATCGTAATCTCGGACATATACGTCCTCCGAAGCTTTTCGGCGCTACGCACAAATAAGATTATTCCTCTGTAGTCGAAGTAGACGTTTAATTTTATTGTACCAGCAGACAAACAACTGCTCATCGACGACCTTCACAACATGTATCGTCGATCACCAACCGATTTCTACAGTCCACCGTCCACACCCACTCGTCCCACCTCCTCCATCTTCCCTGTGCCGTTTTCCGCACGGCATCATACTCTTCGGGAATCTGAATAATCCCAAATTAATAAATCATTTGTATAAACCATGTCACCGTGACCGTGATATCCGGTAGCTCATCCGTGGAAGCGACCGGTGGTCACTGACGAATGGCGTGTTGATGGAGTGCTGGGAGGTGAGTATAATTTGGTTGTAAATTGTTTTACTGTATAATTGATTTTAATAATTACGAAAAGGTGTGAAATTAGAATTGTATAATAAATCATAAAATAAAAATTTTAATATAAAAATTTATGTAAATATATAAATTTAAAAAAAAATTAATGTATAAAAAAAACTTTGTAACAAATAAAGATTTTGTTTTGTTTAGTTTTTAGTTACAAATTCTAAACGTCATGTTATTACGTAAACTTCAATGTATAAAATTATATTATTTAAATTATTATATAATTTTAAATTTATTTAAAAAATAATTTTTATTTTTATTTTATCTAACTTTAAAAATTAACATTATTCGTTAACTTTACTCTTTACTTTGAAGGTGAGAAAAAATAATTTTTAGATAAAAAATTTTAAAATTTTAAAAAAATGTAATTTTAATAATAAAATTAATTAATTAAAAAAATATATATATTATCGTAAAAATAAAAATATTTTAAAGTAAACGAAGACTAAAATTTAATCAAACCAGGTCAAAATCTTGAATATATTCATATGTGCATTTATACGCCAGATCTAATTAATACACATTACCGTACAGGTTTCACTGGAACCATATTCCACCCATCCCTCTCTCCGCACGTGTAAATATGTGTATACAGACACAAGTGTGTGTATATATATTCATGTGAATTTCTGTGTGTGTGTACATATATATATATATATATACATGACAGATTCATCGAGGTGAACAAAGCAGCCAAGAGAAGTGAAGGTCAGCATCCACACATCTTCAGCTCTTCTTTCTCTTTTGCTTTCCATGGCCGTGTCCTCCGTCCTCCCAGACACCAGGGCTGAGTCTAAACGTTCAACGCACCGCCGCCGTTACCACTACCAACGGCAAAAACAACAGCAGAGATATGAAGAACAACAGCAGAGATATGAAGAGGAGCGGCAAAGGAGGAGTAGGAAGCAGCAGCAGCAGCCAACACCAACTAAGCTGCCGTCCTCATGGGAGCAGTTGAAGAACCTGCTTACATGCCGGAGCGTCGCCCCGTCGCAGGTCCACAGCCCGTCTCCCGCCGCTTACGGCAAGCGGGGATCGTCCTGCAGCCGCATCTGTGCCATCAAGGACGTCGTCCACCCCAACACCCGTGTCGTTGACAGAGGTGACAACGAGCATTACTACCCTGACTGCAGGAGCCACCTCGACCCGGCGGCGAGTTTGCTTGGCGCCAGATCCTCCGCCGCCCGTTCCGCCGTCCGGCACTACCAGGGTTCCAAAGGAATGCAGCTCAGCAAATTCACCGGGTGCTACGAGTGTCATGCTATCTCCGAGCCCTCAAGGTTCGTGTGGGAAATCTACTCCTCTGTTGCTGTTGTTTATGCAACAAAAAATAAGAGCGCGCTCGTGTTGATATCGTTTTCTGACGTTACAGGTATCCGTTGCCGAGGTTGATCTGCTCGTGCCCGGTATGTGGGGAGGTCTTCACCAAGACGGAGGCTCTTGAGCTCCATCAGATCGTTCGGCATGCGGGTAATTAACTAATTAATCTGATGTAATTAGTTGTTGCTCTCTTGATTAATTTACCTCCATTAACAACCGTGGTCCTTAGAAATCGGCAAATTTGAAGCTTCAAATCGTCGTCGGTAACCTGACACGAATGGTTATTTTCACGAGCGATGTGTTAGATGATTCACGGGTGTTTCTGTGGAACAGTGTCGGCGCTGGGACCGGAGGACTCGGGCAGGAACATAGTGGAGATCATATTCAAGTCGAGCTGGGTAAAAAAGGTCGACATCATGGAGGAGTTCGACAAATCCCCGCCGTTATTCTTCAAGATCGAACGGATCCTGAGAGTTCACAACACCCAACGCACCGTCTCCCGCTTCGAGGACTACCGTGACGCCGTCAAGTCCCGCGCCGCCCTCCACCCTCTCCACAACAGCGGCAACATCAGCTGCAGCGTCCCCAGTAGAACCGGGAAGAAGAACCCGCGTTGCGCGGCGGACGGGAACGAGCTGCTCCGGTTCCACTGCACCACCCTGTCCTGTTCCCTCGGTGCCCATGGCTCCACGTCTCTCTGCTGTGCCTACTCTGCCTCCTCACCCACCTCACCTGCTTGCGGAGTTTGTAGCATAATACGACACGGGTTCGGGCGAGCCAGGCAGGAGCCCGAAAAGGGGGTGAGAACAACGGCCAGCAGCGGCAGAGCGCACGAGTGTTTCTGTGGCTTCGCGTCGGAAGCGGAGAAGGGTGGCGGGGGAAGAAGGGCCATGTTGGTGTGCAGGGTGATTGCGGGAAGAGTGAGGAAAGCAGGGGACGTGGAGGACGACGTGGCCGGAGCTGGTTACGACTCGGTGGCCGGAGGGAAGGGCGGCGGCTGTGGCGGTGGGTACGGTGGTCTGGAGGAGTTGTTCGTGACGAACCCGAGGGCGATCTTGCCCTGTTTCGTGGTGGTCTACAGGACACTGGAGTAACGTAAAAATGTGTTGGGACATTCAAGTAACTGTGTGAGCAAGCATTCACCCAAGGCTTTTTGTTTCTCGTGGTTGCACACGAAACATGAAAATAATGAAAAAGTAGGAGACACTGGTGCTATTTTTAGTGTAATTGTGTTCTTGCAGTAATTTTAGCGTTGAAAATTCGAAGCACCTCTTTGTGGAATGTGGATTGCTTTTGTATTTAACGTTTCAGGTTAGATTTTCAGGAACTGCCACACATACATTATATTTTACTATTTTAGTAAAATTTTGATAAAAGTTTCTACTCATTAAGATACTACTTTAATAGTTACCGATATTCTTTCCTTCTTACCATAAACATTTCTTCATTCTCCGTGAAAGATCGACGGAAAGGAGAGTTTTCCTCGTCTCCTTCTCCCTCACTAATTGCTGTGTTGTGTGGTTGGTGACATTAACACACTCATTGATGGACATTTATGTCAGCATCGTAATGAGCGAGGGCACGGTGAGACCTACAGAAGCACGCGCCTTCTGTGGATACCATCCGAGGGTGTATTTATCTGATAGGTAAGATTAAGTACAGTGAAATTTATATTTTTTTTTAGGAATTAAATAATTTATAATATAAATATTTGATATAATTTTTTAATATAAAATATTAAAATTATTTGATAAATATTACTATATATTATAAACAAACGGATCTTAGAATAAATTATATATCAAGCTTGTCGCCGGCAATATATATATACGATATGTTAAGGTATGAATACTTACATGAGACATATATATATATATATACTGAGTGCACAAATTCTATAGGCGTTTATAGAATTCGATTCAACATTTTGTGTTAAATGACTGGATGATTGAATTAAAAGACTGATGTTTTAATATGAACATATGATTTTTTAAGTCAAGTGTGTATGTTTTAAAGTACACGTGTGAACAGTATCGACGTTTTAACTAAAGAACCGTTACTTTAAGTATAAATGATCGGTGTTTTAGCAAGACACATGAGTTTTTTAAGTTAAACACGTAAAATTCAATTTTTAAGTTAAGAATAATACTTTGGCGTTTTAAGGGTATAACTCTAGATATGTTTCGAATATTTTTGTTAAAAGACTTGAGACTATATAAAAGGATTTACCAGTTAAGTGAGGGATGAGAAGAAGTTTTACCGCCCGAGAGGGAGTCGACGAACCGGCAACGGGAGTGTGTATCGACTTTCGAGTTGGTTGAGAGAGGTGATAACGAGTTTTATCGCTTGGGAGGGAGTTGGTTTACTCGACAGTCAAGTATGTGTACTGGCTTTTGAGCCGGCTGCCGTGTGGTTTACCTAACAGCCAGATCAGTGCTAGGTATGGGGGTCACCAAATTTCACCATATATAAAAGATTCGATGTTTTGTGTTAAAAGATCAGACGATTTTATTAAAAGACTAGCGTTTTAATATGAACACGTGATTTTTTAAGTCAAGTATGTACGTTTTAAAGTACACGTGTGAACAGTGTCGGCGTTTTAATTAAAGAATCGTAACTTTAAACATAAATGATCGGTGTTTTAGCAAGGTACGTGAGATTTTTAAGTTAAACACGTAAAATTTAATTTTTAAGTTAAGAATAGTACTTAGGCGTTTTAAGGGTATAACTCTGGATATCCTTCGAATATTTTTGTTAAAAAACTTGAGATTATATAAATGGATTTAACAGTTAAGTGAGGGATGAGAACGAGTTTTTTCAGACACTCTCTCTCTTGATCAAACAACCGTTAATCTTTGATCTAACGGGTGCTTACATAATCAACTTTGGTAGACGCTTATAGAACCATTTTACCAATATATATATATATATAAGAAGAATTAGTCTTCCTTTTCCCGCTCTGCTTCTTAAAGATTCACGTGCTATGTTGGATTTTAACTTTTGATTTAATAAAAGTTAATCAGGACTCTAATTGTACGTATTTATCGACATAAAATTGAGCGAGTGAACAAACGCACATGAGTGTTGAACCTACTCAGTAGGAATGGAATGCCTGCCGACCGCGGCCGACCCCTACACATGCGGTACTTGCCATTCTCCCGGTCCCACCACTCTCACCGAAACGTCACTATGCGTTTATTTTTGACCTCAATTCAATTCTAATAATTAATTACATAAAGTTGAAATTAAAAGTAATAAAATAAATAATATTAAAATGATAAAGTAAATTATAAGATAAAAATCATGTATAAAAATTTATAATGGTCGAATAAATATATACTTCAGCAGGTGGATTTGGAGGTTGGTGGTTGAAACAGGAGGACGGGGTTGGGTCGGAAAAACACGTCGATGATCGATCTGCTCCGGTGCACCAAACACCAGATGTTGGTTGCGCTGGCCATGTTTGTGGGAGTAAGTAAGCTGCTGTCAGGGCACTGCTGTCTGCGCCCGGCGTCGATGGATCCGGGAGGAATCGAACGGGACCCCCGATCGCACGACTCCCTCGGTAGCTTGTTAGATTTTTCCATTCTGTAAAGTAAAAACGATGGGTAGCATTTGTCCCTCGATCGGAACGACGTACCGCGGTCGTCATGTCTGTCCATGGAAGGAACATGCATGTAGCTAGCTGGGTGGCTGGCTGGTCCCTTTGTGTTGACATCCGGCAATCTCCAGCCGCGCGTGGACTGCGGTGGTGACAACGAAGGGGAGGCTGAAGGCCCACTTGCTTTTCGTTGGGTAGGCGTTGCGTTGGAATCTTGCGTACCGCTGCTATGGCTAGTAGCGCTGAGAGTACTGGCGTTCTTTTGTGGTAGTCTGCAGTAATGTGACGGGAAGTGTTTGTGATATATATGCCTCAAGACCACACGTCTAGCTACGGAGGACTTAAAACTACTTGTTCTAGAGTTTCTGATCTGTGTTAATGTAATTCGTATCAGGTATCTCATTTTTTGATGCACATGAGTCATACTGATCGAAATCATTTTTCATTATCATGAGTTCTATATTCATATATTTCATACTACGATGAACACGAAACCTGGCGGTAAATGCTGACATTAGCGTTTACTCAATTATCACACATCATGTTACTCGATCTCTTGAAATACTTGTAGATCCCAGGGGCGGTGGATCTCTTAATTAATCAAAACCTGATCCACAAAACCACTAATTCGAGTGTGTCTTCTAACGACCGTGGATCGAGATTGAGATTGAGAATTCTGGTTCAAATCATTTTAATTTGGAGACCAAGATACTCTTTAATTGTAGGCGTTGATTGCATGCTGGGCGAGGAGAAGATAGAGCTGTGAAAGATGAAGATGAAAGAGACCCGGCAAATTAAGTAGTGCTTCTTCATGCCTACAGTCAGGCCTATAAGAGGCCCAGCATCCTGTGGCCGGCCCATTTCTTCTTTTTGAAATTTTTTAAAAAAAGTTAACATGGATTAACTTGCCATGAATTTTGAAAACTCCAATAAAATCCTTTTGATATTTTTGATATCACATTTATCAAGATTTGAATTCCAGAGGAGACTACAAGCAACTACTGACATCTTTATCTAATGTTTACAAATTAGTTGACATCCTTTCGATTCATCTCTGCTAACTTTTCTCTAATTAAATAAAGAGAACATTTCCTTTCCCGATTTAATTCATAAAATGTAAGACATTGGATTACGTACCAGATTTTCAAGTAATTTTTTTCTTGAAAAATTAAAAACGAAAGTTACCATATAATAATAAATGATATATCCACACTCATGGGATTGGACCTGGGATGAATTGAACGGGATCTCAACTTCTCATTCGACAATTATAGAAGTAGAACCTTCACACCAATTAATCCTTTGCTGGGCTCATTTGTTTCGGCTCTGGCTTTGAGGGAGAGTGTTTCAATTTTACGTAAATTTGTATATATTATCATGGTTGTATAAATTTTTATGCATAAATTTTAATAAAAAAATAATGTAAAATTTAATTTCATTTATTTCACTATTTTTAACACTAATTATTCATAATTTTTGAAATTAATTTTATAGTATGCTTGCTAACTTAGCACAATGGACAATTTCTTTATGCTTGCCAACTTAGCTCAATGGAAAAATTTTCTTTTTGCTTCCTACATATCTAATCAAACTACTAGCAGCTTATTACTGCAAGTTTGAGGTGTTTTGTTTTTCTCCGAAGCTCGTTTTCGTAGTAGCCATTCGAAAAAGCACCAGAATGCCGTATTTCGATTTTCCGAAATTGTCCTTACCGTCAAAATGAAATTTCAATAAAGTCATTGCAAAATTACAACGTATGCCATTCAAGAGACAACGACAGAGGACCGTCCCATTCTCTCCTCTGTCAATTGGGGCTTTTTCCGGGTCACGCCAACCACGGCATCCCACATCCCCCTCTCTGCCGTCGTCTCTACCCTCTCGTCCTTTCACAGGCTCGATCTCGAAAACCAATGACGGCCACCTCCAGCTTCTCCCATTCCACTCCAATTTCTACTTCTACCACTCCCCCGCCGGCCCCTGGCGCGTCGGCACACTCGAGAAATTTGGATGGCCCTCGTTCCCCATGTGGCGGAGATGGTCTCAAGGGAGTGCACGGCGGAGGGGTTTGAGTGGGAAGCATGCATGAAGGAGGAGGAGGAGGGGGAGAGAGGTAGAGGAGGTTCAAGGAGATGTCATCGACAGAGGGAAGGCAAGAGTGTCCCTGTTGAAAGAAAAAAGTTGAATAGTTACTTGTAGGTTCTAAAAAGTGTAGGTATCTTTGGAGACATCTGATTCTTAAAAAAAAAAAGTGTAAGAAAATATTGCATTAAAAAACTTTCACATCGTAAACATACAGGATTTTAATAATTTAATATAGGTTATGATAATTAAAGCCGATTCATGAGAAGAACTTGATGGAAAAAGGTACACACGGCAGAGCGTGAAGTCTACTATTATAGCTACCCAGTGCTCCACTAACAGAGGAAGAAACCGCCGGATCTCTAGACGCCCGTCGAACCTGAGGTCATGCCGGAGCCGGTAGCGGAGGAGCACTGGCCGGTCTCACGGTCCACCTGCACCGACTTCTTGAAGAACTCGATGCAGTCCGCCACGGCCTCGCTCCGGCAGGCGTCCAGGCCGTCGACCCTGGGAGTTCCGGACTGGGCCCCTAGGTCCCCGGGCCGTCTGAGGTTCCGGGACGACGTGGTGCCGCGGTCGGACAGCACCACCAACCGCAGGAAGACCTCCCGGAAACGGTCGAGCAACGTCGACATGGGCACCGTGCTCCGGCGACTCCTCTTCCTCAGTCGTGGAAGACAGGTGGTGATGCGGGTTGTGGCGGTGACGCTCCTCTCCCTCTTCCCGCCGCCACCGCTACTCCTTTCGGTCATCTCTTCCATGCTCGTGGAGCAAATTATTCCCGCACCACCGCCACTTTATGCACAACCACTGGTGGTGCAATGCAATGTTTTTTTAAGACTAATTTTTTTCTCCGACGTTAATTTTATAAAGAAAGTTAATTCTCCGGTAACGTTACTTTTGTTTAGTAATATTTAATTTTAAAATTTAAGAGATAATAAAGAAAATATTTAGAAGAGATTGTAGTATATTATAAAAATTTTAACAATAATATTTTTTATTTTTTATCAATAAAAGTAAAGAAGAAAAAATTGTCACTAAAATCATCATACATGGTATTGTATAGGTATAAACTTTCGAATATCATGGATAAGAAAAAAAATCAATATCATGGATAAATTATTAAAAAATTTAAATAATTTAAATTTAATTTAAATTATTAAATAAGAGATACCACTGACAAGAGTAACTTTAATAATATCACAAAAAAAAAGTATTTTCCCTTTTGTAAAGTAAAAAGAGAACAATCAATCGTTGTTTTTACCGTAGGACCCTTCGACTTTAACGTCGTGGTGGTTGACTTGCTAACTACTCGTCGGGTTAGTGTTAATTAAGTAGCATTTGTCTGATAAATGCGGATCCTCCGAAGCGTGGAAATTTTAAAATAATCATCGGAGGAGCAGTGCGCCACTGTGCGCTGGTGTGGCCTGCCCTGCTATTTTCTCATTGTAGATTTGCGAGTTGTACGTGTCCTTTGCAATTAATCTTTCCTAACTGCTCCTATAGTGATGTGCACATGGAAACACCGGCCGTATGAAAGACAAATCTCTCTTTGTCCTCGCCGAGATCGACGCCCGATCACGGCGGCATCGCTGATGAAAACGTGTTTTTTTTTAACGAATATTAAGGTTAAGAAGATAATCTACAAAGAATTTAATTAAATAATATTTTTAAAAATGAAGATTGTAACTTAAGATTTTTAAAAAAGTCTGCAACTACAAAACGTCAAAATAGTTGGAAAAATTAAATGCTAGGGAGGATGATCCCGAGACGACGGGGCATCAACATTTAGTTTGCTAAGAAGATGATTAATTAACGCCAATTAGGCCTACCATTGGATGTGGTCTTCCCAAAATAAAACGTTTTATCTAATTCTATCAATGCTTTCTTGATGTAGAACACCTCATTGTACACAAATCGAATGGTGAAGATGAAACGATGGCCATTAATGTCCCTGCTTGGGACCCAGGACGTGCGACTACCTTCGAAGATGTCCACTACTAAGTGTATTCATTATTGCCACCTAACCATCGAATGCCCTCTCTTTAAAATCTCTTCTTCGACGTCAAAGGGGGGGAGACTATTTTCCTTAGGTAAATTTCTTTCCCTTTGCAAGTTTCCCTTATAGGTTCTCATCGGTGGATTCTGGTGTGTGATTGGTGGGTTCCAATTTGTGTTTTAGGTTTGAAGGTGTCAAGTTGGGAATCTTGCCAGTGGATTCACGGTGACGACGCTCATCCTAGCTCTTGGAAACGAAGCCTGCACAATTCTGGTCGCAACAGATATTCCTCTACTCTCGCAAGTTGTAATTGTTACGAGTCTTACCCAAGTTGTAATTGTAGTGCCATTAGTGTTTGCAAAGAAGATGTGATTGGCAGAAAGTCATGTAATTTTTGTTAGGTCTTAATGAAATATACTTAGCTGTGAGAAGTCAAATTTTGTTAATAAGTCTCACTCCTGATATAAATAGAGTATATAATTTGGTGCTTCAGATGAGGATCTTTCTTTTAGCTAATGGGGAATTCAAGCTTACCACCTATTGTGATGTTGATTGGGCATGTTGCCCCTTGACAAGAAGGTCAGTTTTTGGATATTCAATTTTTCTGGTAAATTCTTTAATTTCTTGGCATTCCAAAATAGTAATATACCATGGTTCATTCATCTGCTGCAGCGGAGTACTGTGCTTTGGCTTTTGTAGTAAGTGAAGTTGTATGACTTTCTAAGAATCTCCTTGCTAATTTAAATTTTTTTTATTCAACACTTCTTGTAATAACTTGTCTACTATTTATATCGTTAAAATTGTATAAGTATATCGGAATTAATTTGTATTTTGTCAGGGAAAACTTTTTTGTAGGTATTATTCATTTATGGTACATTTGTTTGTCCTCTCAGCTAACCGATATTTAAACTAAACCCTTATCTATTGTAAATTTTCAAAAAATTCTTGACATATTCGAGAATATTGAACCGTATTTTGTATTTTTGTATTTTTTATCTTATGTATTTTTTCCTTTTATGTATACGGATTCAAATCTTCAGCCAACTTAGATCCACTTAATTGTATATATATTGCTTATTTTGCAGATGTCCGAACAAGATTAAGGGTTTTTTTTTTCGCAAACAGATCTCCGACTCTCGCACAGGTTTACTCCGATTTCTCTTCGTTCAAGGTCAGTTTCCACAGCCTCTCCTTCTCACGAGAACGACGGTATTTCGCGCGGTGAGAGGAGGAGATCGTTGCATCGGGGCTGCTCGCCGTGGAACTCATACTTCCTCTCAATCGGAATGGTGAGTCTTTCAATTCTCAGAAAAATTGAAGAATACCCGGAAGCTTGGTCTTCGAATGCTTTTGTCTGATCCCCCTTCTCGTGGTTGGCGGCAGATCCGGTTCATTCTGCTCCAGAATAGGCAGGGCAAGACCCGCCTCGCCAAGTACTACGTGCCACTCGAAGAATCTGAGAAGCACAAAGTTGAATATGAGGTGTGGTGCTAGATCTCACCCTTCTTTTCGAATATAAGGCGAATTCGAATTGCCAGAGAGGGGGCGCCTTATGTTTTTGTCTGTCATGCAATCAAGGAAAAGTGTGATGTTGTTTCGATTTATCCATTTTATTTTTTATTTGCTTTTTTTTTTGGGTGCAGGTTCATCGGCTAGTGGTGAACAGAGATCCCAAATTCACAAACTTCGTTGAGGTCAGTTGTCCGTTAACTTATATTTGATCTTCTGAAATATGAAATCTTAAGTCATAATACCGCAGAAAGAGGAGTAATTTTGAGTTTCAATCACCACCTTACGCAGGCGCTTCAAATTTTCATTTGCTTGCATGTTTTGTAGCTGATACCGAAATAATTATAGACGTGACTAGGCATCTGCTTCTTCGCAATTCACCAATTGATTGCTTGGTGGCCTACTTGCGAGTACTATTAGTGAATAAACATGCAAATTGGAGGTCATAGGATATCTTATAATTGTTCATTTGTACGATTAATAAATACAACAATCCTAGTCATAATTTCACTATGTGAGGTTGGCTACTTAAAATCCTTTTCTTGCAAATATTTTTGTCTATCATGAATTCTTTGGTTAAATTACATAAATTTAAATCTTTCTTATAACTCCTAACAAAGTAGTTTTATGCCTATCTTTACTTCTTTTAATTTCTTTTGTACTAATTAAATCTTCTCCCTTAATTGGTTTATTTGTTAATCTTCCAAGCATATGACCAAACAGCTTAAGTTGATTTTCACTTATTTTCAATAGCTGCAACTTCTACTTTATTCATAATAAAATTTTTTTAAAGTTTATCCCTTATAGTATTACTACTGGTCTATCTAAGCTTATAGTATTACTACTGGTCTATCTAAGCTTACACATTTCAACCATACTAACTTTTTGCATATGGTTATGCTATACGGCTCAACATTTTAAACCTTAAAGTATAATTGGGTATCTTCCTATTTCATAATACTTCAGGAACATTTCTTTATTTCATCTACTATGGTATAGCTGCACAATTAATAAATAATGTAAGAATTTTTTAAAAGGGTTAATAATCTGTGTAATAATTATAATTAATTATTCAAAATTAGAGCTCTTTATAAGTAGAATACAGCTTTATTTAATTAGCAAATTACACTATATTTAATATTACATTTCAAATTTTTATTCAATAAAAATTAATATAAATACCAAAATAGCTCTTACGTATACCAAAATTAATATCTTCTAGCATCTTGCCTGTGTTAGGTAGCTGGAAACTACCTCCTAAAAAAAGTAGAGAATGTACAGAGGAGGTGGAGCATTTTTATATCATCACCATCTTTGTAGAATAGTATTATTACTTCACAAGTTAGTTGAATTATTCCTTAGTAACACAAAATAATATCTAAAATAGTTTATTAATACAATTTTGAATTAAAATGCTTCAATAAAATTATAAATCATTAGCACGAAATTTTATTAAAAAAAAATTTAGTGTTACTATTTCGAATTACAGCAATTTCTAAATTATTAATGTAAAATTATACCTAAGAATAATTTATTATTATTGATTTGAATTAAATGTGCTTGATATAATAAATTAGTAACACAACTATTTTCATAATACTAGAGAAGAAATGCCCTCATTTGTGCTTCTTTAAAAAATGCATGGACACAGGATTTTTTACAAAAATTATTATTCAGGCAGTTGCTGCTGATATCTTCCTTTGTTTGTGAACCTCATGGTCTACTTTTTCAATATGCTCAATTTTACATTGGATGACACAAATCACAAGAAAGAGACCAAAAATTTTATTCACAATGTAAATGATGGTGTAGATGTATATGTGGTACACTTCTTCAAACCTTACATGTTAGTAGCTCCTTCGGTCTCATCCATTTTAGGATCTAGTTTGGCATTGTTTACTTTCTTGGTTGATTTCATTTCATCTTAACATCTCTTGGAGCTCTTCAATTCGTGAGTTTTTCTCACTACAATTTTTTCACCATGATTTCATTTCCTATGTCATGGAAGATTTATCCATGAGTGAGTCTTTTATGCAAACAAATGATTTCTTCAATCTCATTGTACCACATATCCTCTCTTTTAAATTTTTGATAATATTAATATTTTTTCCAAATTCAAATGCAAGGCAGAATAATTTGAAAAACCGATTGTACCATTCCTTATTGATTCTTTCATATCCATGTCTAACTATAATCATCAAACAAATTAAACGTTCATGAATAATCGATTGATTGCTATTTTTTTAGTTATTCTTTTGGTTGTCTACTCCCAATAAAATATATTTTTCCAATAAATAAATTCCAGTGGCTTGTGCTTCTGCAATCTTTCCACACACAATTTTCTAATTTCAGGTACATCATCATTAACTTCACCCGGAAATGAGAAATTTTATTGATGTTACATATCACACTGCAGCACATTTTTTCCATAATAAGCCAGCAATGTATAATTATTGTTACTGCATTTAATTTTCTTTAGTCATATTACTGTGTTCTAATTTTTTGTGCTTTATTGTTTTCGTTTTCCCTGCAAAAGATAAACTGTTTTTTTGGTTACTGCCTTTTTTGCAGTTTCGTACACACAAAGTTATATACAGGAGATATGCTGGATTATTTTTCTCATTGTGTGTTGATATCACTGATAATGAGCTAGCTTACTTGGAGTGCATCCATTTATTTGTTGAGATATTAGATCATTTCTTCAGCAACGTATGTGAGTTGGATTTGGTATTCAATTTCCACAAGGTTGGTATTTTTTCTTTTCAAATCTAGAAGTCCTCTTGGAAAACTTGATACTTATGTACTGACTGAGAATCATGCTACACATCTGTTTTTTTCACCCATTACCTTAAAATAACTAAAACTTGTACTTTTATGTGAGTTATACAGTACATATCTATGTGTTTACCTCCATGAACCATTTGGTTTGCTTACTCATCTAGCAAATAATATCTGTTAAAATTCAAGTTTATGTTTTGTTATAGGTTGATGTCATTCATGTGAATATCATGGATTATGAAATTGCAATGAACTCCGAATTTCTTTTACCATTCCATGGATGGTTTATTTTTCTAATAAACCTCAAGATTACGTTTATTTTATTTAACACTGCTGTTTCTTCATGATTCTATGGACATTAAACGTTCTAGAATGTGGCTGTCTTCTTGAGTCATCCTCATGATTCTTAACTTGGGATATTCTGTCATTCTTTTGACTCAATATGGTTCTTATCATCTAAGGTGTATCTTATACTCGATGAGTTTGTTCTTGCTGGGGAATTGCAAGAAACTAGCAAGAAGGTAATTGCTTGCCTTTGATTCTCTTTCTATCATCATATAGAACATTGTATATAATAATTGAGGAAGGCTCTTCTTCGTAAAAATGTATGAATTTCTAATAAATTAGTATATAATTTTATTTTTCTCATCTTTCACTTCTCTGATTGTAATCAATGCCTCATCTCTTAAATAAATAAATAATAATAATAATAAAAGCCTCATCTCTTACTACCATAAATCTCTCTGACATTGTTCTTTGTTTATATTTAATTTATGATAATCTATGCATATTTAGAAGTTTCCTTAAATTTTTCTAACGTCCTATGTTAAAAGGAACAAAAGCAAAATATAACATCAGAAAAAAATTTCTTTGATTTTTGCATAACTTGAATATGCTTTTGATGTTTAAATATTAATTGATTTTTTGTGTAGGCATATATAAAACTGTTTTTTATAGACATATATATTAGACATTTAGGTCACCAAGAAACCATGACTTTTATTATCATGTTACTTACATTTCATGCAAAAATACCATAAATTTACATCTTCATTTTCTTTATCAAATGATTATAATGGTTCTAAATTATTTTTTTCATTATTGAAATTTAGATTGTAATTGATTACAAGTAAAATTTTCAATTCGTTTTTTATTATATATAGTGGAGAAAAGTAGTTGGTTAAAAAGTAATTCTTTGAAAATTTTGAACTGGTTGTTGCATCCACTGTACACTATAAACAAATAGTATGGATAAGTATATTACCAAAATATGATTTTTTATGTTAATAATCTTAATAAAGTATTTGTAAAAGATTAAACATATAGTTACCTTTAGACATTAATAATATTTTTTATAAATTTTGATTGATATTTAAATATTTAATGTGAAAAATCATCCCATGCAAATTACTGGATTGTTGCTGATTTCATGGAAACATACCAATCTGATGATATTTTTGGCAGTTTATTTAATATTTATTTTTAACCAAGTCCATAGTGCTGCAGTTGCCATCAAATTGGCTAGATTGGTAGGAGGCTTAAAGCTACATAATAAGTTATTAATTATTCACTTTTCATTCTTGATTCAGGCGATTATAGAAAGAATGGGTGAGCTGGAAAAGCAGGAGTGAGCTGCTGGTAAAGAAGGTACCCTTGAAATCTAGGCTGATCCCTGAATATCATTGATGTAACGTAGGTAGCAGAATTTAATGCTAGGGAAAGACAGTGCAAGGGCATACATTTGGTATCATTTTTCTCTATCTTTCCACATGTGAAAACTGTATATTCGTATGTTTTTTCATACTGGCACATCTTCACCATTCAAAGTAGTGCAGAAGAACTCTCGGAACCTTATTTTGGAGTAATCTGTTGTGAAAACGGTTTGTGTTGTTCTGTTGTCTACCCAGATCATTTTATGTAGGACTCGCCCACTTCCCTTTATAATTAGTAGTCATACAAACCTGATTTGCAGACTATGCGTGTCTTGCTGTCTTAATCTATATGGAGCATTTATCTCTGAACTTACCTAGCTGTGGTTTCATAGTTAGGTATTTTAAACTTAACCATCTACCATTACCAAAAATATTTGCATTATATATTGGGCATTCTATGCCGAAGAGAAGCTACAATATACATGTTACATATATGCTAAAAGTAAGTGAAAGGAGAGGAGAGATAGGTGCTCACAACTACTTCCTTTGATTCGACAGATTTACCAACTTCCAGTGTCATCATCGACATCCTTTCACAGGATTCATTTCCCTTGGCCATTCATCAATCAAGTAAAGTAAAATAACTTAATTTTCTTTATATTTATTTGATATACCATAATAAATTCATGTAAGATTATCAATTTTTTGTGTGATTATATTTATCAATTTACCCATATGTGGTAAGATAAAACATGTGTTGTGAAATTGGACTGTGGTTTGTGAATATTGGTTTGCTTACAATGCTAATTGGAATGTTGTGTGCCTTGTGAATAACATGTGAAACTGTGGATGTATATTAAAATTATAAATTGTTAATTGTGTATTTTGCTTACTTGCAAACTTTTGGATATAGGAAACAAATGGTTTTTGATATATTTGTTAGACGAAGGATTGACAAAATATGTTGGCATCGCATAGAGGGGTGTGAGGGTTTAAATGGTAGTCATCACGACCTTTGCTTCATGTTGAGTTTAGGGTAATATACCAACGTAGATGAGATTCATCTCACTTAAACTAATTAACTAATAGGGAAAAGCTTATAAGTATTTTAAGAGTCTAAGTTCACCGCATTTCTTTTAGGCAATATTTTCACTTTCAGAGTTAATAAAAAATGATGACAATTTTAATGTACATAGAACGTAATATATTTCAACGTGTCTTTGTACTCGTAAGCTTTCGATGGAGTTATCCTATAAGCATGTGACATGCGTGAACTAATTCTAATATTAAAAGAGATTTATCTTATTAAAATTAATTGATTGATAATAAATGACTTAATTGCATGTGATGGATTGGATGCCATGTACCATTGTTGAGATTCTATTGTTCAAGTTGTTGATACGGTTGAGGATGCTTTGAATTGAAATTTAGTCACCTGCTATATATATGCTCCTCGTGCAATAAAAAGCTTGCACCAACTTTTGAGAAGCATGTCAAAATTTTATTTTAAAATTAATCGAAAATAAATAGAAGAGTTTTTTATTTATTAAATTTAATTTATTCTGTATATTTATTAATGTAAGATTATTTTAATACTTTTCCTTATTTATAGCTTATTTTTAAATTTTTTATACTTACAGGTACTTACAAATGGATGTGCGTCAACTTATTCTAATATTATATTAAAATTTTATTTTAAAATTAATTAAAAATAAGTGAAAGAATTATTTAATATTTAAGTTAAATTTATTTTTCACATTTGTCGACGTAGAATTATTTTAAAAAACCACGAGAGCATTGTTGATGTGAGATCTTCCTTCGTGTGTCTAATTACGATAGTTTTCGTTTAAACAGTAGAATTAGGTGGGTGAATAAGATTCATATTTTTTTTAAAAAAAATATTATTTAAAATATAAATTTTTTAATATAGGATGTTAAAAATATATGTTAAATATTATCGTATACAATTATGACGTGCATATATAGTAAACAACGGAAATAAATAAATGCCATACACCGTAAGCATTTAAACCTATAGCGACTTATAATAATAATGTCGGACCTGAATGTTTTGCAGGTAGCCGTAAAAATCCGCCGGCCGAGGACCGACTACCCGCTAGGGCCTGGACAACAAAATTACGTACGTCACAAATGCATACGTACTCATGAGAAAGAAATCTAAAAGCACATGATAGTCATCTGTGTTTCAGGCACCATTGACGTAGCCTGCAGACAAAAAATTCGTGACTCCAAGGAAATCAAGACAAATCTATACCAAGATAATGAGGTAATTAATGAAAAAGTAGTAATCAACCACGACTTGTGAGCCACACTGACGGAGAGATTTATTTATCTACTCCCTCTTATTTAATTTGTATGTATGTATATATGTGTGAAATCGATCTGACCTTGTCTCTCAATCATGGAGTTGTGGCAGCGTACATGAGAAACGAACAGTACTCGTTCAACAGACATACGGCATATTGCAAAACATGCAATCAAGAACCGTATGTATTATATATTCCACAAGAACCACAAGCGATTCGGTTAGCTAGGGACCGGACATGGTGCATTGGATCCAGATGAGTGCGACGACGACGAAGAAGATGACCGCAACGCTCCAGGGCGAGGACTGCACGGCCTCCCGCTCGTGCGGGGAGAGACGATCGGTACGGAGGAGGTCGGTGAGAGGGAGCCTCTCCAGGTAGGGCGTGCAGCGGAAGGCCGCGAGGAGAAGGATGAAGAAGGGGAGGAGGAAGAGGAGCCACTTCCACTGCTCCCGTATGGAGCCTGCTTCCGAGAAGTGCCGATTCAGGCTGAGGAAGACGAGGAGGACCAGGAGAAGCAGCATCAGCAGAAGAAGGGGGGAGGAGAGACGGGGGGCGGAGATTGTGAGGGAGTCGGGGATGGATGCACTCCTCCTCATCCTCTCGTCCGGACGGTTGGGGCTCATCGGCGATTCGAGAAAGAGCAGCGACGAATCCAAATCGACGGCCTAGAAATTATATTCTCAGAAATTAATGTGACGCAGTCTTGTCACATATCTAGTTAGGTTGTATTTATCGTAAAGTTATTAATTTTAATAATCGTAGAAAGTTAAAGTTAAAAATGATAAGATAAATAAAATTAATAAATTATAGAATAAATTATTAAAATTAAAATTTATATATAAAACATTGGTGTACAATAAGAATAACATAAATAACTGGAGTCGTAGACAAAAGGCGCAGGCTCTCTGGCCCGCCTTTGATACTTCCGCCAGGGAAGGCGGCGGAATTATGGCGGCATTTTGAATTAGTCGGTGTGGATCGGAGTTCTTTACGATGACCGCTGCTTTTCTTGTTGAAAACCGAAGGAATTGCATCTATTTTCCCTTGCGAAGCTACCATGAACCTTCCTTTTTCAAGAATAAATGCATTGTCGATCGACCATATCAGAAAGGACGTAAGATGGGTCGATGTGGAGTCAAAAGCTGACCACGCCATCAGCAGTGTCCAGCTTTTGGCGAGCTTTGGACGCGGGCAACAGCTGAGTATGTTGGTCGTGTGCCTCGTTTATTTTTATTTTATTTATTGTAAAATTAATTTTAAAAATTATAAAAAATTCAAATTAAGAGTAAAAAACTAAATTAAATTAAATTTTACATAAAGATATATATATATACTGATGATAATATACAAAGGATTTATACGAAATAAGAGCACTTGAAGGCTACCCACGTACGATCACAAGCAAAATTGCGATTTTATAGCTGTCCATCTTAAGCATCCAGGCTGCGCTCTCAGGGTCGATTGCTCATATCAGACGCGTGCACATGTAATCTATCCATCAAAGGTTCTTGTTGTTCTGTAGAATCAAGGCAGGGCAGGCATATATGTCTTATGTGTATATATATATATAGATATATTACCTACCCTACCTAGCTAGGTAGTTAGGGTTTAGGGTCGTCGCTGCTGGGTGGGTTAAAAGAGTTTCCATTCCTGCAGACAACGGTCCGACAAATACACATATCTAAGTAGTACGAAGCCTTTGCTTCGATCCACCAGCTGGTTCAGATGGAGGGGATGGGATCGGAAGCTAGCCCACGCAGGAACAGCAGCATGTGAAATCCTTGGATCATCCAAGCCAGCAGCGAAGCGATGCATGCAGTTCTTCCCGCCCGCCAGCCCTACCCTGTCAAATACATTTCATGCTCGATCGATTTCTTTCGACAGAAAAAACAGAGCACCCCATTCTGGCATTGGTAATTAACACTGGAAGATGGGCGGGTGGGAAGATCCGGAGCACGTACACGTGGTGTCGCATGGACGTGTCCGTGCCGACCTCTCCAGGCACACCATCCACGCACGCTTGATTGTTTCTCTCTGCATGCATGTGTATAATTCGATCGGTACACAGCGGTGTGCGTGTATGTCTCTTCTCCAACTCACCCAATCTTGTTATATATATATATATATATATGTACCCTAGTTAGTTCCCATGGGCATATATTTCTATCACTTGTGGGCTTGGAATTTTGAAGCAGCAGGAACACGGGTGATGGGGATCCGCATTCCAGGTGTTGTCCAAGCCAAGCACATCCTCCGGAGATCTCTGAGCAGAGAGGAGGAGGAGAGGTCGGCGGCCCACGACGTGCCGAAGGGGCACTTCGCGATCTACGTCGGGGAGGGGCAGAAGCGGTTCGTGGTGCCCATATCCTACCTGAAACACCCCTCCTTCCAAGAGCTCCTCCACAGGGCGGCGGAGGAGTACGGGTTGGACCATGGGATGGGGAGCCTCAGGCTTCCATGCCGGGAGGACGTGTTCCTGAGGGTAACGTCCAAGCTGACCTGATGATCCATGCATGCATGCCACGTACCATCGATCAATCCATGTGTTTTATTCGTGTCTTTGCCCTAGCTCCTCTTCACTACCCACCTCCCAATTAATTGAGAAATGTAGATAGTGTAGAGGGAGCATCGATCGATGCTGTACGTCCACTTGTATCGCTGTTGTTTCTTAATTATGTGCTCTTTATATATATATATCATCATCAACGAGAAAATGGTTGAGGTAGAGCTACACATGCATGCAACGATCTTGGTATATGATGCATGTATGTCACTTCGAGACTCATTTGGATAGATTCATTGCCTGTTCGGCTAAATTAGGTGGGGGATAAAATCATCGATCATAAAATGTAATTAGCCCGGCCAGTCACATAACTTCAAGATATATACATAATCTTAACATTTAACTAAATAAAAATTTTATTATTTTAAAATATTCTGATAATATAGCGCGCTTTACTTAAAATGAAGTTTATTAAGGCTTTGTTTGGCTGGTAATCAGGTATTTTAGTTCTAATAATGATGAAAAATTAAAGTTAAGAGTAATAAAATAAATAGATTGAAGTTACATAGTAAAAAAAATTTAGATATCAAAATTTATAAAGTAATGATGATTTACAGAAATTCGTAAATAAAAACTGATTACACAGTAAATTACGACCCATCCTTCCTTTTAAAATATTCATCTCTGCCACTGCTCAAGATCGAGATTTGTTGAGTAAATTTGCAGTAGTCTCCGTATCTCATGATTCGCCTTAATTTATTACGTGGGATTTGTGCTTATGTTCAATCATATATAACCGCTAGCTAGGGATTTGTTAAGGCTCTACTAATTGATTTACACGCATTTCGACGTATAGCATGTAGATAAAAATAAAGGAGCGACTGTAGTCTGTAGTAACTGTGTGTCGATGGAAATTCGAACAAATATTTTTATAATTAATGAAACTACACAATTAATACTATTTAAGCCGATATTATTAGGGTAAGTACTGGAAGGTTCCGATTGGGTGTAAGGGTATTAATTTGTGAGCATTTTTATTCATGATCAAGGGACTTTTCACTGATCTTCGATAGATGTCATCAGGTTCATATAAAAGCCAGTGGTAGATATGAGTTCAAATCTGAGGTGGTGAGGTTGCACCGATCTGATCGCCGCCGAGCACCGTCACGGGTCAACGGGCCCAGTTGTCGGAGGGAGAGGCAAGAAATTGAAGGTCCGATCGATGTCAACAATTGATCCTGCAGCCGCACTGGTCGATTAGGTTTCTGGGTCAGAAAGGGAACGCCACTCTCTCCTGGATCCATCAACGTTTGGGATGACAGAGTTCACTCGGGAGCACCCTTCACATGGGTCACCCGATATTTCAGACTTTGACAATACATACACCACCGACTGAGAAAGAGAAGGTATACAGAACGGTGGCACCGAGAATGTTTTCAAAGCTGGTTCGACAAAAGGGCAGGGCCACGTGGAACACAGAACCACCGATCGAGAAGATAAGCTAGAAACAGGTTTTTATTATAACATTAATTCTAACTCTGTGTTAATTTGTTTGAACAGCTCATAAGCTTTACGGGACCTTCAATGGGCAAGGTGCTCCATCCACAGGATTCACAAACACCACTGATCGAGAAGACATGGGACAGTCTCTTCAATTCGGTGACATCTGTGGATGGATGGTGGGTGCAATCAATAGATGAATCTCCATCATCCACTCCGCAAGTGGCGCCCGTTATCAAATTAACCCACACCCCCACAGGCCAACGCCATCTCCGATCCGACCATTTCCAAATTACCAGTCACCTGCCGGACCCCCTTCTTCCACATGATCACGTACGTACCCAACCAGCTATGCATGCATCCTAACATCACACATCCTCCTACCTCTTAATTTCTATCTATCTATTCTGCATATACATGTTCAAACTCCCAAGATATTTTATGCAAAATATCTATTATCTATCATATCAGCCAACAAATTAAACTTCAACAAAGTTGCTTCAAAATCTTCTTTCCTTCATTTTGAACTTGATCTAGCATCTTAATTATAACAAGTACAATCAAAATTCTAATAATTAATTGTGTTTTTTCAAATACTGCAATATATGTTAGCTCGTGACTTCTTTTCAACAAATACACATAATAACATAGTGATAGGTTTCGTTTGGAATATGTGCCATATTTGTCTTAATGATATTTATCGATTATGCGCCATATTTGTCTGAATGATAAATGTTAGGAATAAATTAGATTTTGAAATTTTAACAGCAATCATTGTTACCAACGCATGCAGCTCCTAAATTAAGCAAAGCACGTACGGTGTCTTCTTCATGTTGGATGCCGAAGTTTGAACCGCACCTTTGAAGAAGAAGAAATGATGGGATGGACCAGCTGGGTTGCCGCCCTGGCCGAGAGCAGCAAGCACATGGGCTACGATCTTGAAAGGAGTGGGTGGTCGTCCTCGGCTAACGCCTATCAACGAATGGCCGTGTGGGCCTCGCCGGCATTGATCCAACTACTCGACAAGGTGACGACGAACTAACAGCATCGCGGCGGCTCACGTTCGCCGTAGCATCGGGTTCTTCTGATCGTCGACGATGACCGACCCAGCCGTGCGAGAGAGCTCCCATCACACGCACGAGGCAGGCGAACGCGCCGGCTCCTTCCTTTCCTACCTAGGAAACACTCGATCGCGAGGGAGCTAGACTCCTGGTTTGGGCCGTCTGCGCGCCTTCACCCATGCATGTTCACTGGCGGAGGTACGAAGCAGCAGCGTTCGTGGGTCATACGTAATTCATTAACCACTTGAAAATTTGAAACCTTTCTTTCATTTAAATTTATTGTTTTTATAATTTTAATATAATATAATATACTTTTATATAATTTTCAATTCCTTAAACCGACCGTTCTTCTGAATTTTCTTATCCCTCGACTGTTTTCTGCATGGTGTGGGATTCTGCCGTGGCCGTGCCCGCTGCAATCACATGGGCATGCTGTTTGTTTGTTTGTTTTTTTTTTGGTGTTGGTCTTGTTTAGGATTACTTTCAATTAATTTTTAAACTTATTTTTACCATAATATTATTATTATATAAATTTTAATATATAAATTTATATTACCTTAATTAACATGTAATTTTAATTTAATTCATGTTTTAACTTTATTTAACTCACGAAGTTAAAATTCTCTTCAAACATCTCTTTTGAAAAATGACAGCCAGCTCCTTGTAACTTTCGCCGGTACAAATTCGATTATTTATTCCCCGTATCCGGTGACGGACGCCCTGTTCAGATAGTCACATAAAATACACAAATATGTGTTTGTCTGGTCGTGACACGCATGCAATTAAGTGAAGACTTTTCTTCAATTGAAACGCATGTAATTATATAAACCAATATATTACGCACCTACAGAAATCCGCGAAGAATTTTTTCTTTTGAAGAAGGAATAAAAATCAGTTAAATAAGACGTATCGTACTCGATCGTATATTTGAATTTATGGAATTATACTCTCTGCAATTGGAACGGACATGTCACATGAACCGCCCCCACCTAGTTCTTGGAGTCGAACCAACTTGCATGCGGTCCACAGCCTGTTACTCTTCCACTTGGAAGGGCGGGCCATCCGCGTGACCTAATTATTACCGAGAACCAATCGGTTCGGCTGTTAGTCACGTCAATATTTTTCGACCGAAAACAACGTGTATTTAATAACGAGATATTTTTACCGTAAAATTACGAAAAAGTTAGAAATTGTCACCGAGAACGATTTTTTCATTGTAGTATTGATTACTTAACATCAATTTATGTTAAAGATTTCAAATGTAACCAAATGTATACGTAAAGATTTATACGATAATATATAAAAATTTATATAAAATTAAAATTAAATATCTTTTATCAAACAAAACCGTAACGACTGGGTCCATGTGCGGACGTGCCCCACGAGCTGTTCAATCGGGTGGGCCGAGTGGCAGCAGACAACGAGGTTGGGCTGGGAGTGTCCGCCTAAACCGCCCCCGGGTTTCCGCTGCGGTGGTTAGTGCATGGGTGCTCCTTCCGTCGGCTCGTACCGGGCGGTACAGCTCAAAACGGAATTGTCTTTTGCAATCGATATGAATCAATACGACCACGCGATTCTAAATCTCTCTAATCTATCACGTACGCTTGCTCTTCAGAGTTTTTGTTGACTTGAATTTTTTTGAACTCTGAATAAAGCATGTGAACCTACGTCGTCCAACCCAACGCTCCCTTTCTCTGGTTGTTTTTTTATTATTCATGTTATGTATACGATGCGTACGCACGCGTGTACTTCATGATTCCGCACAAGCCGGCAAACATCGCCAGCTCTTACGGTAGCCTCTAGCTACAATTTCATTAAAAAGTGATATTTTAGTAATTATAATGTTTTTCATTAAATTTATGATTTTGAATTTAAAATTTCATAAATACAGTAAAATTTTCTTAAAAGTAATAATTTCAAAAAAAGAGAGGCGTTCATGAGTTCATCTGTCTGTGCTTTATTATTTGTGACACAAAAATAATATATTCCCAGTTCTGATAATCTGTGTCGGTGACCTCGTAGTCGTCGGATTACGTTTTGAGTTTTGTGTTGGGCCGCGTGCCACCCGATGGTTGGGGTTGTGGCTGTTTCGGGCTTGGACTTGTGTGTGCCGCCCACTTGTTGATCATACATTACATCGAATGTTGTTTGATAAAAAAAAGATATGTTTGATTTGGTGATGCCAGCTTCAGGCATTAGGTTAGGAGCTCCAACGTTGGAGCCCGGATATGGTAAGTAGCCGATATTCCCCAAACAAAGACGTGGTGCACGATATGGACCATCTAATAATTCTTGCATGCATGTGAGTACGATTTTCTGGCAAACATCGCCCGTATTACGTATTTTCCGAAAGAATGATCTCAAATACGTGAAGGTACGAGTCGTAGCTCTTCCGATGATTAATAAACAACAAATTTATGAGTTGTCCAATGGCGACGTTTGCATGAGGGCTTTAATTGTCCCACTATGCAATGCAGCTGTCCGATTGGTAATGCCAGCTATGTGTGATCGATGGCCTTGCGATCAATTTGCGACAACTTGTTCGCTTGATCGCGATGTTGCCGACGGTGACGAACAAGAGGCCGACCGGTGGGCCGTTTCGCTCGCTTCGTCAGTACAGCGCCGACGTCACAGAAGGTGAATGTGTGAATGTTGAGCACATGCACGCCTTAAATTCGTGTCTGTTGTTTTTCCATGAAAGGCGGCGACACAAGTCATTCCAAGACACACCATGCTCCCGATATATATATGTGTGTGTGTGTGTGTGCATATGTGTGCTCTGAAATGAGGTGATGTTGCACCAGATTCACAATAGGTGTTGGACACCCAAAAAGTCGAGTGAATGAACGATGGTAATTGTCGCCGATTCTGTCTGATTTTCCTATACATGGAAAATGACACAAAATGATATTTTTGTATGGTTTTCATTGTAAAATGGTCGTATATATATATAAAAGAACCCCTTTGGTTTAAATAATGGAAAAGAGAGAACAAAAGAAGGAAAAGGAGTGACAATTAATGGCGACTGCTTATTAATTTATGTGTCTGTTGGGTTTGGTTTTGCAATTTTTGTTCCTTGCATTGACTTGTTTATGTTTGCCGTTCAAGGTAACGCCGATCAATTAATTTCCCTCCCTCCCGATCGGTCTTCCAGCCGCGCCAACAGCATCAGCAGACTACTGCGACGCCTCCATGTTCTCGGCGCGCTCCTCTGCACCTCTCTGTTACATGTACTTAACCAGTAATGAGTGTCATAGCTAGCCCTCCCTTACGGATTACATGATGCCGAGAGATATTCATTTTTGTTTCTTTCAATAATATTTGTGTTTCTGCGTACGTACCTACCTCTGCACTAATGAATTCTTCGTTAAAATACTCTATATAATATCATACGTGTAACGTACATAATTTTACCTCATCAAAATTAATTCACTAGCTTGTACAAAAGAGCTCATGAATGCCATGACGATTTCAATTCTACTCAATGTAGAACTACTTTTCTCGGCAAGTGAGACGCTTGGGAGGAAGCGGTGGGGCGGGTCATCACCGCCATCACTGAGCTGAAGCTAGCTGGACTCGGTCTGCCGGCACCAGTTAACATGCATGGCTGCCGGGGTAAATTTGGGGCGTTGTTTGGTGCATGGGAAGGGAGAAGAGGGACACTTGTTTTCCCGGGTGCCCAAAACGGAGGCTGCCGTATTGGAGCAGAGGGTGACATGAAGGAAGGAGAAGTATGGTAGTTCCAAAAAGGTGTGTCGAGGCTGGCATGTGACTGGAGCTTGAAGACAGGTGTAACATGGCCTTCATGTGCACCACAATAACAGCAAGCTGGGGGAGTTGGTCATGGCCTACAGGCTTCAGCTTTCTTTTACCATGCCCATGGCACATCTTTTTCTTCCTCGCCGGTACCCTTCTCCCGCCCACCCTTCCCAAGCTTCCTTCTTTCCTTCGATTACTTTCAAACCTCTCGCCTTGTGGCTTGCACCTAAAACAAAAGCGATTGCGTGCATTCGATCGTCCTCGTGAACGGAAAAAACCCTCCCCACGCCTGTTGCATGCATGCTTATTTTCATGCACAAGAAAGTTGCAGCACTCGTCCACTTGCATGCAGTGGGGGCAGGTGTCGCTCTGTCTTCGTCTATTCCGGCTTTTTTGACTAGGCATCCACTAAAGCATGATCCAGATTTATCAGAAAATAAACCCTTCTTCCAAAGCCACGCAGTAAAATAAGCCAAGGAGTTTGCCTTTCCCAAGAGCAAAGAAGAGCAAGCATGATGAGTGTGGATTCATTGGTGTGCGGTACAGGAGTACGTGCAAGTAGTCCTTTTGATGGACCCGGCGCACAAGTAAAGAGTGGCCTTGCGTGGACCACTCTTCTTCCTCTCCGCTCTCCCAGCACAGTAAAGGATGAGGCACCGATCGCCGTGCCTGCCATTAACGGCGTTAAATATACATCTTGCGCTGCAATGCAACGTGGTAATCGATGGAGTATAATAGTTGTGCCGTATTTTAATAAACTACATGTATTGATGACATGAGGTAGTTGTGTATGGATCTGGTAAGCGTAAACTGAGCAAGGGGGGGTACAGGGCACATGGCTAGGGCAGTGCAGTCTAGGGTAGGGCGCAGTTGGGGCCTGATGAGTGGTGGGAAAGGACGCTGTGTTCTGCAGCCTGCTGGTCCCAGACCTATCAACCGAAAACCGCCAAGGCTTCCAGGACGGTACCGTCCCGTATATTTAAACCCGTTGCGTAATAAACAACCGCTGTTATTCCAAAATTATTAAGCGCGGAATACGAGGGTAGGCCCAACCCTCCTCAACCGAAAACCGTCCTCATGCCAACTCTCTTTTTTTTTCTTTTAAAAAAAATCAAAAACAAAATGGTTGGTGTTGTCAGTAACTTTTTTTTTTTTTTGCGTAAATTAAAATTTTAAAGTATGTTTTTACAGGTTAGAAATGTAAAAAATAAAAATTTAAAATAAAAATAAAAATTTAAGATTATTTGTATATGTTATAAAAATTTTGAAAAATTTATATATATTTTATATTTTAACATTTCAATTATAATTTTATTTTTTTCTTGTAGTCACAAGTTTAAAATAATTGAAGGGTGTTAAGTAATTAAAATGTACAAGGTTAAAAAAATTTGTACATGAAATTTCTGCGATTGCAAAAATTTTTCCAAACGAAAGATACGTTCCCAACTACAAAAATTTTCGAACTTAAAATGGAGAAAAAACAAATTTTAGCATACACAAATACCAAAAAATCTAAAAAAAATTTCAAACATTTTCTTTTCCGAGATTTCCACTGTACATAAACTTCCTTTATTTTTCAAATTTCAATTCTTATGTATCATTAATACTACATAAATTTCAACATATAAATTTTTACCATATTAATTAATATGTAATTGTTTTCCAAATTCTAACTTCATGAGTTAAAATTTCACATTAATTACATATTAATTAATTTAGAATTCGAAAAGCAATTACATATTAGTTAATTTGGATCTCGTTTCTCAACCTTTCGTTAGAACGAAACTAGAAGGGTGTCTACCAAACCTTTATGGAGTAGAGGTTAGGCTGCGTATGTTTTCAGTTTCATTTTACTGTTAAATCAATTTTAACGATCACAAAGAATTAAAATTAAGAGTAATGAAATAAATAATATTAAAATTATATAATAAATTTAATAAAGATTTGTACGTAAAAATTCGTAATAGTATATATACGAAGTTGAAATTAGATTTTTTTTAGAATGGAAACAAACGAAAGGTGGTGTGTATGGACAAAAGGAGTGAGGGAAAAAACAGTAATTTTGGTTTATTTTTTTCAAATTTTACATTTTTTTCAAAGCACATGGCAGGCAGTTCACTGGAATTGGGGAGTTTGTTCAGCCGTTAAGTGACAAGGTAGGAGACAACTGCGTAGTGGCCGGGGGGTAAAAAGCAGACGAACCTCTTACTTGAGAATCAAGTTTGTGCCGGTGATCTGGTATTTATTTTTGGCTCGTCAATATACAGAATCAAGATGACCCCAACGAATTCATTCTGTAATGTAATATCAAGAGAAGAGAGGACCTGACCCACGTACGTCTCTACACGTGCTGCGTTGTTATATATCTTTGTACAAATGAAGGAAACGTACTTACGTACGTACACCACAGGACCGACACGAGTATGTTTGGGTCTATTATCCTACAATATTTCGCAATGTTGATGTATTACTCGTTTGCACGGGGAATTGTTGCCAGCACCGGCCACACAACTAAAAAAGGGTTGGGGGGTGGGTGAGGGGGGCATGTTAATTGCAGGGAAAAAGACGGAAGGCTTGCTTCTGGAAGGTGGGTCGAGTGAAGATTGCTCCGGCTGCTAGCATGCGTTTGTCCGGCCGAGTAAGGAATGTAGAATACGCACCACGTACGATGGTGAACAATACCATCCTCTTTTTGAGCCTCTCTGTATCGTGTCCCGCGGTACACGATAAGAAAGCAAAGCGGAAATCTGAAACCGGAGGATTAATTATCCGAGAAAGCACAAACACGGCAGAGTTAGACCTCCATGTAGCAGAGTGTGACGGATCGATGATGGACGGCAAGAAAGAAATACGAGAGATGTGGTGGCTCAGAGTGGGATGGGTCCGTGCATGCCCTTGTGGAGGGCAGCAGGGGAGTGAGGTTGGAAGAGAGCATGGAGGGCAAATAAATGTCCTAAGCCCGAGCACACGCCCCGGGAAGAACACGCCATGGCCTCCTGTCCTTTCATCGCCTCCTCACATGCCCTCGCCCCGACTTGCAAACAGCAAACACACCCCTTCCTCCTCTCCCAACCTCTATAAATACCCCCGCCCCCCCCTGCCAAACTCTTCACCTTCACAGCTTCACTTCCACCATCACCGTCCGCTTCCTCCTACGTTGTCCGTCTCTCAAATCCGGAAGAAGCGTAGCTGCAGATGGCGCTCAAGAAGTCAAGCAAGCTCTCGCAGCCGGCGGTGCTGAAGCAAATACTCAAGAGATGCTCCAGTCTTGGGAGGAACCAGGAGGGCCATGGCCACCCCACGGACGTGCCCAAAGGGCATTTCGCCGTCTACGTTGGAGAGAAGAGGAGTAGATACATAGTGCCCATCTCCTACCTCACCCACCCCGAGTTCCAGATTCTCCTCCAGAGGGCGGAGGAGGAGTTCGGATTCGACCACGACATGGGTCTCACCCTCCCTTGCGAGGAGGTCGTCTTCCGGTCCTTGACCTCCATGCTCCGGTGAAAGCCATAGCTGGTCCCGGTGGTGGGAGCGGGTCCAACGCTGTCGACGAAAGCAGGAGGACCGTCGGAACAATTTCCTCTTCTCCGGCCATCCTCACGATGCCACCCACCACCTCCTTTTATTTTTTTACTTTTTTTTTTTTTTTTTGCCCTCTTCTGACTTGAAACCGACGAGACTGTTCTGGGCTGTCTGTGACTAAAAAAAAAAAAAAAAACCCACTGCAGTGGCGTGTTTTTTGCGCCCTGGGAGACCTCCGATTTTAATGAAATGGAAGAACAGGGCTTCCCTGTTTGTTCAAAATCATACCCCGGCCCCTTCAGTCTTCAGTTTCTTGTCCGTTCGCTTGGTTTATTATTTATTTTTTCCATTGATGGTATGGTAGTAGACTAGTAATATTTTTGGGTGGCTGCTGCTTGCATTCCATTATCGGAAGATCCGCCGCCTCTGGCATCAGACACGGAAAAAGCCTTCAGTCCGATTTGCAGTTTTCTATTTATTTATTTTTTTTCAAATGCCACCGCCTCTGCGGCGTTCGTCCGACGGCATCTAGACTTGTTTGACAGGGACGACGGGATGCGCGGATC
>JAMKPZ010003764.1:0-27088 GCA_024699675.1 Amphibolis antarctica | reverse complement strand
ATAGTTGTGTCCGACGCACATGAGTCCAGATGGAGTGCCAGTCTGGCGAGCGATCTAATAGATAGTTGTGTCCGACGCACATGAGTCCAGATGGAGTGCCAGTCTGGCGAGCGATCTAATAGATAGTTGTGTCCGACGCACATGAGTCCAGATGGAGTGCCAGTCTGGCGAGCGATCTAATAGATAGTTGTGTCCGACGCACATGAGTCCAGATGGAGTGCCAGTCTGGCGAGCGATCTAATAGATAGTTGTGTCCGACGCACATGAGTCCAGATGGAGTGCCAGTCTGGCGAGCGATCTAATAGATAGTTGTGTCCGACGCACATGAGTCCAGATGGAGTGCCAGTCTGGCGAGCGATCTAATAGATAGTTGTGTCCGACGCACATGAGTCCAGATGGAGTGCCAGTCTGGCGAGCGATCTAATAGATAGTTGTGTCCGACGCACATGAGTCCAGATGGAGTGCCAGTCTGGCGAGCGATCTAATAGATAGTTGTGTCCGACGCACATGAGTCCAGATGGAGTGCCAGTCTGGCGAGCGATCTAATAGATAGTTGTGTCCGACGAACATGAGTCCAGATGGAGTGACATTCTCCGCCACTTTACTGCTGCAATTGTACGAGCATTCGATCCGTTTTTATACAACTTTTAAATTTTTGTTTACGTTTTGATTACGGTTGAATAATAAAATATCTTTTTAGATCACGAATTTCAACCTTTTTAAATTAAGCATGCGGAAAAAATTCAAAAAAAAAAAAAAAACCTCTAGCTGTGCGTGAAATTGCAATGGATTTTTGCATCGATCGTGTTCTGAAATGATTAGTTCATTTGATGATCGAGGCGCTTGTTTGTCCGGATGCAGCGGCGGTGGGAGAGCGGTTCCTGGCGCGCGACATGCGGTTCCAGAACACGGCGGGACCATCGAAGCACCAGGCGGTGGCGCTCCGAGTTGGGTCCGACCTCTCCGCCTTCTACCGGTGTGACATCGTGGCGTACCAAGACACCCTGTACGTGCACTCCCTCCGCCAGTTCTTCCGCGACTGCCTGGTCATGGGCACGGTGGACTTCATCTTCGGGAACGCGGCCGTGGTGCTGCAGAACTGCAACCTGCAGGCGCGTCGCCCCAACAAGGGGCAGAAGAACATGTTCACGGCGCAGGGCCGGGAGGACCCCAACCAGAACACCGGGATCTCCATCCAGGGCTGCACGCTCCGCGCCTCGTCCGACCTGGCCCCGGTGCAGAAGTCCTTCCCCACCTACCTGGGCCGGCCGTGGAAGAAGTACTCGAGGACGGTGGTGATGAAGTCGACGCTGACGGACGTGGTGAACCCTGCGGGGTGGTACAAGTGGAGCGGCAACTTCGCGTTGAACACCTTGTTCTACGGCGAGTACATGAACACGGGGGCCGGGGCCAGCACCGCCAACAGAGTGAAGTGGAAGGGGTTCAAGGTGATCACCAGTGCGTCGGAGGCCGGCCAGTATACCCCCGCCAACTTCATTGGCGGTTCTGCTTGGTTGTCTTCCACCGGATTCCCCTTCAAGCTCGGCCTTTGATTCGCACAACATATTTATGGATCCCTGTCGCCACCGCTAGTGCGTGGATCGGCAGGGTTTTGTTCGGAATGCCGGCGATCCATCCATCGTCTTCAATAAATTCAGTCAGTCATTTGATTATTCAACTATATATAATAGAAAGAAATGGCACTGGTCCTGAACCGTTTATTAATTATCATAATCTTATCTTCTCGCAATCGATTAATTGAAAGATTGTTTGGAGGCCTTTGTGCAAAAAGAGGGGCTATTTAAACCGCGCTAGTGGAGAGACAAGGGGTTACTCATTAGTTTAAGGCACAAGGGGTTACTACCTTAGCCGTTGAAGGTTCGAGAGAGAAAGGGAGAGCTCGTGAAGGGAGTTGCTGCCGGTACCGGAAGAGGGAGCGGAAAATGCCGATCGCTGGCCGACTGTGTGTGCTGCAAGCGTGGAGTTCGCCCGAAGAGAAGGAGAACGATCTTCCGGCACAAGTCCAGCGGAAGGAGAAGAAGCTCCAGGTAGGGTGTTCGGTCGGGGTTTTCATTCGCAAGAGAGTTAGGTTTTCTCGATAATTTTCTTTATATTTATTCTTGATCGTGGATAACAAGTATTATTGCTTGTTTTATCCGTACTTCCCCTGTCTACAGTGTCGTACGGTAGTTTGCGTAAGATTTTTACTTTTTATACGATTTTCAATGATAAATGATAACTAAAATACGTGAGTTTTAGTTCAATTGTTCTTAAATTTACCTGCATTAACCAATTAATTTTATTGTTTATTGAGAAAATTGATGATAAATTTTGGTTAAAAACATTTTAGAATAATTGGGAAGATTTTACATTATTTTTATTATTTAATACAGATTTCATATTGTCTTATGAAAGTTTTTTTAACTTTTTCGGTAAAAAAGATCACTAATCTTTTTACCATGTAACATTAAATTCTTACAATAATTTATCAAATATAAATAGATCTCTACAGTAAAATATTAGTTTCAATATTATTTTTAATAACATTTAAAAAAAAATATCAAAAAATTATGTTTCTTCTGCCCTATGCACTTCTGCACAACACTTCTACCAATCCACAAACTTGTAAAGGATCAGATGCAACGACAATAAGATTTCGTTGTAAAAAATGATTTGACAACAAACCTTCATTATGAAAAAGGAGTAGACAACGGAGTTCCGTTGTGAAAGGACCAAAAGAATTTCCTCTCATCCAGTGGAAAGCTAGGAAATCAGTAATCAGGGATGTATACCAGCCAACAGGTTGACAGCTGCGTATGGGGGTTTAACTTGTATTTTTGCAGAAAATCATAACTATCTAGAATAATTTCAATAATAATTTAAACACTAAAAAAATATTTATCATCAAAAAATATTTATCATCAAATCAATATTAATTTATTGAAAATCAAAATCACCCATATTAATTGATGGTAGTTCCGTAAATCTCTTCTTTATTTACACAAAAGTTCCGCAAATCTATATTTTATATTTAAAGGAGAGAAATGAATAACTTTACGAATATATTATAAAGGTTAATATATTATAAAAAATATTGCAAAGATAATTATTGACATGTGAAGTTGTGTATTGTAATTTTAAATAAATTAACTCTTTTATCTGAATATTTTTCAAATTTTTATGTGTACGGTTTAATTTTTTTAAAATTTTACTATGATAACTATACAACATCGCTGTCTTGTTACGAGTGTAACTCTACGGTGAGCCATATGGTTATTGTCGTTTAACATTTATTTAACATTTTTTTGAATCATTTAACATTTATTTCAATCCTTGAAAATTTAAAAAATAAATTACCACTTTGTGAATTCCCTCTCGACAGAATATTCGTTCATTTAAAAAAATTACATACTTTTTAGTACAACGACAATATTTTTTACAATGTTGAAATAAATTTGACAATGTTATAAAAATTTGCACATTTACGACTATGTATGTATTTCATTTCGTCATTTTGAATTAACGGATATTCTTGTACAAATGAAAGGAAAATCTGCTGGTTCAAACTGCTGTTGTGTTCAAATTAAGTCCGTTGTCTAAAAGATTAGCCAATGGACTTCCATTGTCTAAAGGATTAGCCAACGGACTTCTGTTGTCTAAAGAAGTAAACAACGGAAATGAACCCTTCATTTTCAAATATTTTGAATAATATTAAAGTGTTCAATACATAATTTTAATAAATTAAATCACTTATTTTTCATATATTAAATATCTTATTTTACTTAAATAAGTTACTTAATATTTATTCAAAATTATTTCACAGATGTATCTAACATGATTACAAATATTACAATCACAAACATGATTACAAACATTACAATCACAAACATGATTACAATCATTAATTACACACAAACAACATGAGTAAATTAGAACACTTATTACAAGTCTTACATACAACATGATTACAAACATGATAGTCATATAAGTCTATTACACGAATATGATAGTCATATCTACTAAATTATAACAACATTATATAAGTTGTTTCTAAACATAACACTTGTATATTACTATCACATGCTCCTCAAAGTTACTCATTCTTCACGGAATCACCTTACATCTATCATACACATTCTTCCCACTTTAGCCAAGGAGTGCGTGACTAGGGCAGTTGCAAGCATAGGTATGTCTGTTTATGATCCACTTTTTTAAACATAAGTAATCCAAAAATTCATAACTTCGAGTTCAACTCAATCTCATCCTTCTCCATTAAGTCCATGCAACGTTGGAGTGATGTTATTTGAATCTCATGTACATTTGTTAAAATTGTACAGATATATGTAATGTCATCTCTTGCATCTTCTCTCCTTTTTGTGGTCCTCTTCAACGGGGAGTTGACTTCCATCATACATAAATGTTCTACTTTCTCTTGACTAGTTGGAGTAGTATTAGATCGGCCTGACGGTGGTTGATCTGAAAAGCTCATGATTGTTAGTAAATTTCAAACATCAAAATAGTGAAAATCATTTTATGAAACACATATTTCAATTATCCTATAAAATATATTAACGGGATTGAGAAGTGCTACTATAAATTATTTCACGTCGTTGCTCTACCCTAAGGGGGCTTTGCCCTGAAAGCATATGTACATTCAAACAATCTTTTCAATCGATCGATAAATTTTAAGTCATTTTTCTGGAACCTTTCACATTGTCATTCACGCTGTTATCATAATATTCAAATGTTACTTAGAAAAATACAAACATTAAAAAATAAAGCATAATATGCAGCATGTTAATAGCATATGTAAAAATACATATCAATTTGAACATCTCTCACCATTCGTCACTTCCTCCATCCCAAGTTTTTGTAATTGGATCTCATCCAATACCCATTTGGTTTGACAGTATTTTCCATAGTTGCCAATCTTTTCTCAACTTTTCAAACTTATTTGTAAGTTGAATTCGTGTTCTCTTTATGTACGTTTATTCTTCAAATACCTTAGTTAATTGCTCATAACCTTTTTTGTTAAAATGAGCACCTAACTTGTGACTCATAGAAACAACATCAAGATAAATATCAATACCAACTTGTCGTCTCAATCAGTGCATTGAGATATAAGGGGTAGTTGATTCGGTTGTGCACCAGCTTCTGTTGTTGTAGCTGAACCTGTACCTATACCTTGTTCTTTGAAAAGATAAGCAATGTATTGAGCGTAATCCCATCCAAAACTATTCAAAGTTAATTATTAAGCAAATCATTAAAAATGAAAATATGTAAAAATTGTGCAGCATCTCACAATTCATTAAAATTGTATAGTATTCCATAATCCATAATCAATTCATTAAAATTGTATAGCATCCTACAATCTATAACCAATTCATTAAAATTGTACAGTATCCCACAATTGTTCAACTACAAATATAACATTCAACTATTCCTAACATGAACTAAAAAGATAAGGTAAAACAACAATTCGTATAATACATAAAGTGAAAATGAAAATATGTAAGTTATGATGTCTCGCACATATTTATTATTTCATCCTTAATTGTATCTCACGCATACATCATCTCATTGTCATCGTACATTTTAACTAGTCGACATTTTTCTAAATTATGATGTTCTTCAATGTCTACAGTCCTTTCTTGTTCCTCCAATGCATTGAAATCCATATTTGATTGTTACTCAATAATAAAGTTATGCAGAGTCATACAAGCAAATACCAATTTCACTTGAATATCATAATCAAATGGTGGCATTAGGTTTAGTATATTCCATCTCTTCTTTAGAATTCCAAATGTCTTCTCGATTACATTTCTCAAAGATAAGTGCAAGTAGTTAAAATTCTCTTCCGCACATTTAGGTTGAGATTGTTGAAACTCAGGTAAATGATACCTTGTTCTATATGAGGCAAGAAATCATTTGTAGTTTAGATAACCAGAATTTACAAAATAATATTTTTTTGTACAAAACTCAAGTAGTTAAGTAGTGAAGTAGGTTTTTAGGCATAACATAAGGTAGAATTTACAAGACAGTTAGTGTTTATGTAATAAGTAGTGTGTAAATAAAACAAACCTCGTGGTGAAAAAGGGAAGTAATATCAAGGATTTGACATTACATACCTTAAAACTCTACAATTATGTGCAATGTCCTCTTACCCAGCTAACGTAAAAATGAAGCACATGTTGAAGTCACAAACACTAGTACATTTTGTGTGATTCGCTTTGCATCTCTACTACAATGATATGCAATGTGCTGGGATTTTGAGACAAGACAGTAAATGTAGATTCCATTAAGAGCTCGAATTGCATTGTAGAAGAATGACATGAACTTTTCATTATCTTTTAAGAATTGTAGTGTGTCTGTCAATGATTCCTTCGGTCGAATAACATTCGACATCCATACTATTATAACATCCAATACTTTGTAAATATATTTACTAATCGTTTGTCTAAAGTGTTGGAGTGTTATCTGCATCATTCTATTTTTGCTTTTATGTGTACATATTTTCAAAAATATTTTAACTTGTTCTTTAACACTCACCCAACGACTATCATTTAGGAGAGTATGTTCTTTTAGAATGAAACATAATCTTCTAAATGTATCTGGCATCAATCGACATGTGTCAAAACAAATTATCTAATGTCCATTTAACATGTTTGACACTACTTCACTACCAGTGTATCTAATATTATGCACTGTAGTCTTTGATAGATACACTAAATTAATCAAGTGATGTATTTGTATTTGAAGATGAAACATTAGCTAAATTGGATTGTTAAGATCTAGGTCAAGAAAGTCTCCATATCTATCCAACAACCTGCAACATGTTTTAAAAAATCATAGAGAACTTGCCACATTTTAGTTATTTGGGAAAAAAAGGTCATTAAAATAAAAGTACAAACATTCGTTACTAATATCTGTAATACAAAATTACCAAAAACTTTAACATTTACTTACGAGAAAAATAAAATGAAAAAGGTGAAGTAAAAATGATGTATTTACAATCTTTACCGTAGATATCACAAGTAAATTTACAAACTTCATTGAAAAAATAGAATATCGATTTATTACTGGAAATTTATAATATCACTATAAATTTGCAATCTTCATTGAAATTGTTTTTTGGAAATTTTTGAAAGCTAATCCCTCAAGTTCGAATGCAAGTACTACTCTCTTTGAATGATTATAAAAGTAATGAAATACTTACTCATTTGGGTCCATGCGGCGTGTCCCAATGGTCGATCGGGCTTCCTGAGACTTTCTAGGTTGCAATGGCGAAGGGGCACGATCACGCTTGCAACCGGTCGTGGCAACAGGAGTGGCGAATCGGGTGTGGGAGATGGTCACACCTGTGGCCAATCGTGGTTGCAGGAGTGGCGAACGGATCGCGGTGACAGGAGCGACAGATCGGGTTGAGGGTATTTTCAGGGTGAGTAGCGGTGGAGTTAGGGTTAGGGCAGTGCAGGTTGTGAGACGTGTTTACTAGGAAAAATAGGTAAGAGTATTTTTCAAATTTTACATTTAATTATTACAGTAAAAGAGAATGCTACAATTACTATACATTTATCCTATTTTACTTTAATTACTATGTATAACTAATTACACGTGAAAGCACGTTTCTCTATATAAGAACAAGAACAGTAATGATTTACATGAATGCTTTGTAAATCTTTATTATGTTGTAAAACTAATTTGCAGTGGTTCATATTTTTAATTATATTTTAGTCATTTTATATGGAATAATCTACTGAAATGATTTACATGTATCTATTTATAGATTTCAGCGATTGTGTGCTTGTTAATTTCTGTAGAATAGTTTTTGTTGAAGTGATTTCTAATCATGGTTAAAATTTATCCTCGCCTTGAGGGGTTAAGCATATGTGCCTTTAAGCATAAACCCCACCACCACGCCATTGGAAATCAGTTCACACTTATCGCCCAGTTCCGTGGTGGAAGCTCCGGACGAGCAGAGCTCTCTTGCACGAGCAATTCGAGCTTCCTCGCTTCCCGAAGAGATGCAGGGGATGATCGTTGGAGCACACTGCTTTCTCGACCTTCCGTCACTGCATTGTATTTCATCTGCGATGAAACATTCTTGCATTTCTGTAGGTATTTTTCCTTGTTCACTCTCTTCTCGTAAGATGCTTGTATCATTGCGGTGAAGGCCAATTTGCCTGGATGATTCGTTCAGCTCTTGCATTTTTCCTTTTTCTACTAATTTTGTTTAATTCACTTCTGATGATTTCATCTTGTGACCTTGATGTTAATTTTCCATTTAGCAAGTTTTCTTTTTCTTCACGCTTGATGTTAATATTTCTGTATTCGATTGATTCTCCTTCTACAGTCGGATTTTGGAAGTACTATTGACCTATAACTTACTGTTTATTTTTTATTGTTATTTTTAAGTTTCAATGTGCAAGTGGATCTAAAGCGATGCAAGGCGGAAAGGATATTGTAGATTAGTCAAGCTCTGTATTTTAGTGTATTTGTTGGTACGTAGTATTTTGGTATGGGGCGGCAAGAAAATTCATTGGAAATACTTGGTCTGTGTGCAGGAGAGGGTGATAGGGCAAGAGAAGGCAAGGTGATGGTTTGTGTGGGATAATTGTGTGAGTGGCATAAGTTACAAAAAATTTCATAATTTTTAGTGGATTTGGGAGACTTTTGGTCTTAGTGTTAAAACGAGTTCAGATGAGATGAAAAAATTGAATGTGATTTAAAATGGAGCGTTTAAATGAATTGAACGGAGAATCAGACTTGATTTACGGTTCAATTGCCATACCTTGAATGGAAATCATGCAATATAAATCTAAGCTACTGATCTTGCGTGAAAGGTTTTTCTATTATTTACATAAATGACATGTGTGATGGAGATCTTTGCCAGAAGAAGATTAAAGCAGCTTATGTAGACTCTGTACATGTATATATAAAGTTGATCGCGTGCTTTTGAAGTGCGCAAAAATGGCAAGCACAGCAGCTTTCACACATCGATCATTTAATTTCCTCTTGTTTGTGAATGATGTTGAAATTATCATGGACCTGACTTTCAAGCCCATGAAATTTTCTGTTCTCCTCGGCCCATGTAGTCCAGTCCACTACTAGGTTATGAGATTATTACCTTCCAAGAATCTGTTGTATTTTGTTTTAACCGATTGTTTAAGTAGTTGTAATTTCTTGATGTAATTATTGTACGAAACCTGGGTACATTGAAAAAAAAAAGTTTCAGGGCTCAAGAAGATCGTACTCTCCTGTCGCCCCATTTTTAAGAACCCTAACCTGGTCCTTCGTGCTGTCTTCTCAGTTCGATCTTTGCTCATCTTCGCTTGATTTCATTGGAAGGTGTTCAATTACTTCATCCTTTGACTATTCGTAATTCGTATCAAAGCCATCGTGTGGATGAACGCTGTTGAAAAAGGCGTCGAGTTCTATAGTCATGGGCATCAATGGTAATTTGAGACTTGCGGCTTTCAGCTTTCTACGGTGGAAGAGATATGGTGTAAGGTATTGTTTGTTTCATCAATTTTTTGAAATTTTGTTTACGGTGTAGTATGGTTCTATATGGTAATTATTATAAACAGGTATATAACTTAAAAATCTTAGTCATTATTATGCAGAAAAAATAAAATATCAAAATAAAATAAGAAAATAATTTTACACAACTTTTCCTTGATATGCAACTTTTTATTAATATACATCTTAATAAAATATCAAAATTATTTACCACAATACAACAATTGCTGTGTACAACATCGATTAACTCAACAAAATGTTGATTGACTAGAGTGAATAAGACACTGCTGTTGAAAAATACAATGATTGATAATTTTAATACTCATTTATTTCTCATGAAATTGCCTTGTTTATGAATCTTATAATCTCACTCAATATTTTCTCATCTTTTATGATCTTACAAGCTAAAGTCACATTGCCGAGCCTATATGATATGGGATTAGAGGTTAGACATTAGCCTAGCTTGTGTTCCTCTAATAAATTATTAGAGGTCGCGCACCAACCTTGTGATGGGACTTAAATATTTATCATTTTGATTAGTCTCATCTAATTATGCATAGTTGAGCCCAGAACCTAATTACGTCACTATTTTCATTTTAACATTCATCTCAATTCTCTTTGATTCATAAAATTTAATTATCACTTTTCAAATAACTCAATAAAGTATTAATATATCAATCAAAACGAAGGAATGTGTTCCCCTATTTCATAGGTGCAAAATCATTATAAAACAACGTACTAATAATCATAATTGTCATGTGGAAATTCTTCTGGAATTTTCATAAGAACAAAACAACAATAATCATAACATTAATCGTATGGAGAATAAGATTAGGGTAGGGATTTTTTTAAAAAAAAAAAGTCATATGGAGAACCTTTTCTGAATCTTAAATATTGACATAAAGCATATGAAATTGATTGCAGGAGACAAATTTGTTTCGAGGATCTGTAATTAAATTCAACATTTATCACAACATTAATCTCATAAAATACACAAGATATTTAAAATAATTAAGACATGTACTTTGAATAATATCATCGCAATTACTTACCTAGTGGGCTTGCTCAAACTATGTTAATTATGATCATGCATGTCCAATTCATGATTTCTATCACTATCCTTGTTTCCATTTTTATACATGCACATATGGTTATATATTGTTCATATGCGTAATCATAAACGAATTTATTAATATATATATCTTAGATATTTATACAATATAGATAATTATATATATATATATATATAAAGGTATGGGTTCTGTAAACACCTACAGAAGTTGATTCTGTAGACGTCCATCGATTGTGAGATCGACGGTTAAAATTACGTAACTTAAAAGTTACTTTCTCTCATGCAGGTGAAATTTAAAAATACCCTCTCTTTTCACATAAAAAAACGTGTATACTTTTTCTCCCTTAACTTTAAAAGTTCATTCATATGCGTATATTTCGAATTATTCATTAATTACGAATACGATAATTAAATTTGAAAGAAGTTTGTGGATTTTTTAAAAAATAATTCGATTTTAGTTATGTAGTGTTTAATTAAAATAATTTAGGGTGGATTTTTTTTAACTTAAATATTAGGGTAGATTTTAAAAAAAATATTTTGATTAAATATTTAAAAACACTCCTTTTTCAATCGATTATTTTTCATGTGTTGTGTTTAATTTCAATTGCAATATGCACTATTCTAGGGGAAATATTTAATTTCTGCATTTCTCAAGGATTTTATGGAAATACCATTAAAATAAAGAATTGATGCACGAAACTACCGTTTATGGATGGGTCCATAAATGGTAGTTCCATGGATATACATTACAATTAGGCGAAAGTACTGTCAATCGAAATACTTAGGTGGTTTTGATTTTCAATTACTGAATATTGATTTAAAAGAGAATTTTATTAAATATTATGTCATATATTTAAGTAAAATAAGGTATTTATGATTTTCAAATAAGTGATTTATGTCATATATTTAAAAGAGATTTGAAAATTAAGACTTTACTCTACGCGAAATCGTAAAGTAAAAACGTTAACTTTACGCGGTGAACTTAGAAATGGATGTGTTAATGTTAAACTGCCGATCTTTTAATACAAAACGTTGATTCTCTCATCATGTGTGAAAAATTACGGTAGAATGTCATGTGACATTTTAAGTTTACACATGAGGAGAGAATCAGCATTTTATGTTAAAAGACCAGACGATTGCATTAAAAGACCGGCGTTTTAACATTCACACGTGACTTTTTAAGTTAGGCGCGTGTGTTCTAAAGTACACGCCCAACTACTGAACGTCACGTGTTAATGTTAAAATGCCGGTCTTTTAATACATAGTCAGGTTGTTTAACATAAAATGTCGATTCTCTCATCACGTATGAATTTAAAATTTCACGTGACATTCTACTGTGATTTTACACGAATTATATTCATATCTAATACTTATTGAAGTAACTACACTCATTCCAATATCACACCGAACTATTCTAAATATTGAACATATGTAATCTACTGACTTAAAATATTATTGTGGAATTTTTTTAAAATTAATTTGATTTGAATTAAAAAGGATTTTGATCAAATAATTACAAACACTTAACCTGAATCAAATGGTATAGTTTTAAATAATTTAGCATTAACTGAAATAATATGTCCAGTTATGTTGAAGTAATAAGTAAATAGATAATTAACAATTATAATTACGACTGTTAAATTACCTTCACATCATGATTAAACATTAAATAAACATTCATCATCAAAACAAAATAGTCTCAGAGAGATACCCTTAAAATGCCTAACTACTATTCACACACCATGTGTACTTTAGAACACACGCGCCTAACTTAAAAAGTCACGTGTGAATGTTAAAACGCCAGTCTTTTAATACAATCATCCGGTCTTTTAACATAAAACGTCGATTCTCTCATCACATGTGAACTTAAAATTTCACGTGACATTCTACCGGGATATTTCATGAACCATATTCATATGTAGCACTTATTTAAGTAATTATATCCATTCGCATTACTTCTCCGAAATGTTCTAAATATTAAACATATATAATCTACTAACTTAAAATATTAGGATAGATTTTTTTTACCTATCCACAGACTTTCATTTTCACCCTCACTGCTAGCAGACTTTGAAGTGACCACCCTAATATTGAACTTTAGGTCATGAAGACCTTGCATTTTAGAATAGTTCTGTTCGAGCCATTATACTTGCTATTTATCATCCAATAGCTTTTGACAATTCGAGAATAGTTAATTCTTTAATTAAAAGTGCGACAATAAAGGAGTGAGACTTTAAAATTATCAACCACTCTTTAAAGTTAACGTTGCAACATTTAATTAAAGTTATCAACGACTAATTATCAACCGCTCTGTAAAGGTGTACATATTACGACTTTTAAATTACCAACAGACTAAGATAATTAACTTTAAATTTCAAAGTACGTTGATAACTTTACAAAGTAGTTGATAATAATCTTAGTCTGTTGCTAATTAACTTTACAGAGTGATTTTTAATTATCAACCACTCTGTAATCATCAACTACTCTATAAATGTTAACTTGAATCTGTAATTATCTATTTACTTTTACATCCGTTTGTTCTTTACAGAGTAGTTGATAATTAAAGGTAACATTTCAAATTAAACATATTTTACTTTGTACTTAATGTAATTAATAGTTTTCAACATTTTTTCCCAAATAAATGTTCATTCATGTTAAATGAAAGTATAATCAATGCACTTAATAAATCAACTTTTAATAACATGAAAGCACACCTGTAACTCGTCAGTAGATCCAATGCTAACTGATGTCCTTCTGTGTTCCATTCGATAACTTTAAAAAGATCAAGGGAAAGACGAGGAGACTCCGGGGAGATGACGATTTGCAGATGACTTTGATTAGGGAAAAAGAATCACAAATCGTAGGTGACAAAAAGGAATCGTAAATCTCGCAGGTGACTTTTTGTGAATTTTTTTGTGTTAAAATAAATCGACTGCTTTTACGTAGGTGTCATTAGCGGGAGCTTTTTTTCGAACACATTCTCTTTTGATCAAACCGCCATTAAACATTGATCCAACGGGTGCCTACAAAATCGACTTTTATAGGCATCTACAAAGCCATTTTTCCCTATATATATATATATATATGAGATCACGTTCTCTGTAGGTGCCTACAAAAGTGACTTCTGTAGACACCCATTCGATCTCAATCGAACAGCATGAGAATGGGCAGGTGGGTGGGTGGTCAAGCGGGAGGGCGGGCGAGCGAGTAGGCAGGCGGGCAAGCAGTGGCGTGAGTGGCAGCGGGCAGGCAAGTGGCCAATTCACACTGTCACGCTTGCCCTCACACCCTCCGTCGCACTCACCCTCGCATGCCCGCAAGCACGCCCTCGTCGTTGCCATTGCACACCCTCGCTATTGCCGTCACACACCCTCGCACACCTCATCTGGTCGCCTGTTTTCCCTCGCCATTGTTGTCGCACACCCTCGTCGTCGCTCGCCTACACACCCTCGCCTGTCCACCCGTTCACCTATCTTCGCCTATTCGATCGATCAGACAGATGCTTACAGAAGTCACTTCTTTAGACACCTACAAAATCCTTTTACCCTATATATATATATATATATATATATATATTCATATATTCTACGACAAAGTTTTACGTACCTAGATTTATCACTACGTACCCAGCTAGCTAGCTAGCTAGCTCCTTTCTTTTGCCATTCTTATTTTCCTCCGAGACAGTATTTTTAGCACCTACTTCCTTGACTGATCACTTGCTATATATGTGTGTATATATAACAAGTTTGAAATTGTTCCAGTATTTTGATATTATGTAATTATATTTTTACTTTACATCACAGTATTTTATAATATATTTTACTAAATAATTTTTATATTTTTTATTATTCGTAAAATTAAATAAATATCATCGTTACTTATTTATCATAAATCATATATTTTATCGTAAATCATGTATTATCAACTCACTTGTAAAAACGTCCATACAAACACGTGATTCTTGACCTGGATCGATGTTAGTTTAGGACGTACGGTCTAAGAAAAAAAAAAAAAGGATCACGTGGCGATCGACCACTGCCACCGTCATGCTCCGATTCCCTGATACCACAGTCGCGTCACTCTTATTTAATTTGCTCCCTACGCCCATTGTTTTTGCCGAGATATCACCCCTCCATGCTCTTGTCCGTCTTACACCAATAGATATATGCTGGCATCTAATTTAGAATCATCGACAGATCGAAATGATCCCCTAACCTCCCATGCATGCTTTGTCCTTAATTAATTAATTAGCCCAAATGCTTTCCCATTAAACATCTCCTATCTTCTTGCCTTTTCCGTGTACCCCCTCCAACAACTCTCTCATCCCATATTCCCCCCATCCATCCATCCCTGTGAGGATGTGGTCGGTATAATTAGGAAAGAAGGTAATGGTATATAAAGATTGTTGGAATTAATGTAGAAATAAGAAAGGAACCGTTTGTACATACGGAATTAATTGAAAATAAATTGACAAAAATTTATTTTTTAAGTAAAATTAAATTAAAAGAAAATAAATTTAATACAGAAATATTTGTGCACATCTTAGAATTAAACAGAACTAGAAATTTTACCAATCGGATGAAAGTGGACGAGAAGCTTGAATTGGTTGAATTTCAGATGATTCATATTTTATGAGTTTGAATTTCATTTCTGTCTTAAATTTTTTGTGATAATTTGCATATATAAGATTAAATTAATTAAGTTTTGATCAATAAAACTACACTTAGATCCAAATATTTACAGCCAATTAAGGTGATCGATTACAATATTGCTTTATTTTTGCACCGTCACATGCAGTTGCTTCATCACCGTTATTCAAATGGTGTGTGTTCTTTTTTTTTGAATATTAAAGTAAGAGTTCACAAGGGTCGGTGACAGGCAAAACAACACCAAAGAGGGGCTTAAAAAGATACAAATAGAGACCACCGTAAGGGATCAGTTAATGTTTCCTTCCACGTTGTCCACCTAGGATCTAAAGGCACCGAAGGTGTTCTCAGTCAAACCAGAAGTGCCATCAATAGGAAGGAAAAAGTTAACTTTAGTGTCCCACAAAGATTAAACTCCGTTTAAGATTTCCATACTGTACCTAAAAGAGTCAGAAGCCAAGAACACGTCAACGTAAAAATGTGAGAGAAAATAAGTTGAATATTAGGATAGATGTAGGAGAAGGTGACTTGATTCCTAGAAATCCAAGTTAACCTAAGAAAAGCTAAGAAAAAGAGATTGCCAAGTGCATTTAGAGAAATGAACCTTTAAATTAATTTTGATAGAAAAGACTCTTCTAAAGAGGAAGTCATCATCGAGAATATCTAAGGAGATTAGTTAGAAAAAAGTGCCCAAAAAGATAAGCAATCAGACAATCAACAAAATTTTTTTTATAGGTTCCCAAAGAAATCCAGCAACAATAACAAATAAGATTACTAGTCCAACCTCTATGAAATATCTTAAGTCAAAATGACGTCAAAATGGTGTATGAGTTCTGTAAATTTTTGAACTACATATACCGTTGTAACGGTTTGTTTAAAGAACACGTAATTAATTAATTAATTTCTAATAAATTTTATAAAAACTTATTTTTTATAAGAAGAAAAACAAAAATTGATAGCCGTCCATGCAAATTAACACAACTTTCGGGTCAACGACGCGGAGCGCCAGAAAAAAGTCCTCACCCGAACAGCTGCATCGACGACTACGCGTACTCAACTGGCGTGGTAATTCGATGAAATCGGACGCGCACGCAAGGCGTGAAATAAATGCGAGCCAACCACTTAAATGTTGAGCTTGAGCGGTGGTGCGGCACAGGTGACGGACAGCTAATCCGGATGGACGGATTGGATGGATGGACCGACGGACGGGACTGGTCATCCGCGATGCTTCACTGATTGCCTACGCCCCGAAGCAGTTCCAATTTAATCTTAGATCGTGATTTTGTTTGATAGCAATAATGTGTTTTAATTTTAAAAATTATAAAGAGTTAGAATTGAATTAAAATTATTTCACATATAATATTAAAATTAAAATAAAATTTTATATATAAGAGTTTCGTAATTACGAACGTATATAAATTTTACTTTCAAGCTAACTTTTTTCAAGTACGTTGAAATCTGTGTAGTAATAATAATTTTAGAAGTTAAAATCAAACACAATCTTAGACATGGATGGTTTGAGAATAAAGAATTCTAGGTCCTCGTAAATTCTCATATATTATAATTACTACATAAATTTCTCTTATCATCTTGTAATTTATTATATAGTTTTAACTTTATTTTTAAAATTACTTTTAATTTTAATTTTTTATTTTTTTTAAAAAAATAATTTTATAATAAATAAAATAGAAAACAAACGAACATGGGATACAATGCAAGAAACAAGATGTCTTTCCATATGAGTTGTAATGAGTGATGAAATAAGACGCCCACCAAGTTGAACAAACCGGTGATCCATTGCTTGCCGAACATGTGTATGGCTTGACCCGACTCTTTCAAACCAATCAAGTCTTCCACATCGTAGAGTAGGCCGAGAGTGGTTCCAAGAGTTATTAGTTTGCAGTTTCGTCGTTTCCGTGCATTTATTATGAAAACATATCCTTCTTCTGCATGTGCCTTGTGTCTTCTTCAATTTATATTTACACAACAAATCATTGAAAAAAAAAATCGTGCGATCTGGAATCGTGGATTAGTATGCAGCATAATTAAGTGTTTCCACACGCTACCGGCGGACTTGGCTTCTTTTATGTTTTTTTTTTTTTGTAAAGCCAAGATTTTATTAAGTTCGAAGAAATTCAGACTTAGGTTTTTGTTTAAGGTTAATTTTAGTTGATTTTTAAAATTATTTTTAATTTTATTATTATTTTCTAAATTTTAATTACTATGTAATTTTTAGCATTTTAATTTTTTTCGACCTGATTCTAAACAAGATCTTAAAATATAACCCATAAAATTTTCTCGTACGACATGAGTAATTGACCAAACAAACGTTAACCATACCCTGCTTAAAAAATGATACGTGCATGTGAGGAGGTCTCTTTTTTCCCCTTTTTTATGTTAAAATAAGTTCACATCTAAAAAATAAATTAAACCTAATATAAAAAAACATTTTCACTTATTATCAATTAATTTTAAAATAAAATTTTATCATAATATCAAAAATAATTCATGTATATTTATTTATAAATATTTGTTAGTATAAAAATAATACAAGTGATACTTCACCTATCCTCTTCACCACTTTCGGAATGTACAAAAGTACTTCCCCTAGATGAATGATTTTTTAATTAAAATAATAATATTATTATTAAAAAATAAAAATATTATTATAAAAATAATAATAATTTTAAAAATGAAAATAAATGATAAATGAACGAAGCTAAAGACTCCACACTTTCCATACGGAAAAAGGCGAGAGATTAATTTCCCAAGAGACAAGAGGAAACGGACACCGCACTCGAGTGAAAGAGAAAAAAAAAAAAAGGGATAAAAAAAAAAGGTTGTTGGATCCTTCTCGGTTACGTGGACAACTTTGCCTTTCTCACGCGTTCTCCGCCTCTCCCTCGCTGTGCGTGCACGTTCCTCAACTCTTCTTTTTCTCGTCCACGCTCGTCGAGTTTTTATTATAATTTTTTTAAAAAAACAAAATTATCAGGAAGAATACGACTGACTGGCCATACATCATCGTTAACCTTTAAATTTTGGCGAAAGTGTGATATTGATTCTTCGGTACAGTTTTATTTTTTCAACGAAGTAAAAATTACTCTTGTAGGATTTTGATGCTGCGAGTTACAAAAAAGAGAGGCACAGCACTGTTTGTTTTACAACACATAGATATGGAGGAAGAGGAATCTTATTATTAACAAGTCCAAATTAGCAATCACAGACACGTTACTGTCGTATTATTATTGTTATTATTATTATTACTATGGTTTGATAACGATATTCTACCGGTCACCATCCCCCACACATGCATGCAACTACGTCGGCAAATGCAGAGTGGGCATCCATTGTTCCCTGGCCCTCACGTCACCTCCTAAAATCCAATATTTAAACACGCTGGAATTTAAAAGAGTTTTCATTAATAGTTTTTTTCTTTCAGAATTACATTTACTTTTATAATAATTATTTTATTTTTTAATATACTTCTTTCGTTTGTTTGTTATTATATCTCAAATTATATCATTATTTATATATTTTATAATTTAATTAAATGACCAAACAAATACCAACACAAGTTAATTTTCTATGTAATATTTGAAAATAATATTCGTTATTTTTTACTAACATGCGAAAAATGGAAGGTAGTATTTTTGAGAGGAAAATGGCACAAAAATTGAGGCATATCAAAAAAAATGACGTGGCGGAAATGTCAATATTTACACTTTTATAAAACTAATACGAGAGTGAGAGCGAAGAGCCCGTAAAAATGACATGGCAAAAAAGCGCCTAACGTAACGTGAAATGGAGTCCGCACATTGACGTTGCTTAAGTTAAAGTTAATTTTGTGAAAAAAAGTTGAAGTTATTTAGTAATTAAAGTGATAAAAATTTATATAATAATAATAATGTTAAAAATAATCTTAAAAATTAACTTATTGACATCAAATGAGGTTGTACATTTATATGTCTATAATTACTAAAATCTTCATGTAAATTAATTTTTTTATGACAATTTTATTACTCGGAGATAATTTACGAGTTAGTGAACTATCAAATTTAAGGCCATAAATTTTAGTAAAAATTTCATCCATCATTAAGATATTATTTTAGTAATAAGAGGTCTTTAAATGACAATGCACGGAAAAAATATTTCAATAATTAATCACAGCTTTGGTGTCGTGAGCGTTTATTATAAAAAATCGTATTTTATTTTTTAATAATAAATCACATCGTTAAATGTAGGACGTATCTACGAATTTAATAGATAATTAATATAGAATTTAAGATTTAAGGTTTAGATTATATTCAAATATACACGATACATAACGGTATAATATATATTATATTCAATGCTCTCCGGAATGACGATCGATGATCGTGATTAAGTGGGGTCGACCACGGTAAAAAAATTTTATAAAATTAATATTGGTTCCTGAGCTGTCCAATATGATTAGATTAAAAGTAGAATAATCGAAAGTTTCAGTTTTTTTAAATTTTAAATTAAAGTTGTATAATTTTAATTTTAAAATAATTTTAAGTTAAAGTTACAAAAGTTACTATTAAAGTCAAAATTGAAGCTGTTGGTGCCTTTCCATATAGGCTTTAAACAAACAAATGGTTGATATGGATTTAAATTTTCAAGACGTAAATATTTGATAATCTTTACGTGTCTTTATTTAAACAAAATTTTGTACGATTCAGAGTAACCTAAATTTTTTGATGTTGTTACGATTTGTACACGTTCGAACATTTTTTTGCTATTTTTGTTCTGTACATTTTCTCTCCAGCCAGCTCAATAACTACTTATATCATAAAACATCATATATTTCCAACATCATATATTTCATACATTTATATTTAAATTTTTAAAATTTTAATAATAAATTTTTTTATTATTAATTTTAAAAAAATATAAACCTCGCTTGGAGTGTAATTTCCCTCGACATTGTAAATCAGCAATGATTGAAGTAATAGAGCACACGTGATATGTTGGTATCCGGAGGAGCTGAGGTGAAGAAGAATAATTTACTGTTCTCGAAATAACAAGTACCATTCGTAACAAAAGTTATTTTAAATTTTAGTGATTAACTGATAAATGATTGAGATTCGATTTTTACTCATATATTATTTTTCACGTATATTAATTTATTTTTATTGTGAACAACATTTACAGTAAAACCAAGGTGTACTTTTAATATCCGACAAAAATATTTAACCATAATTGGAAATGCTACATTAATTTATTTTCAACAGCGACGAGTATGATTGATGACGGTTCAAAATGAAAGAAATAATTAACATCATTAAGGAGGAGTAGGAGTGTGCACCATTAAAAATTCCGGAAATTAAAAATTGAGACAATTTCTTAATTTTTTAGTCGTTAGTGTGGGACTGTAATTTTTGAAAATTTTAAAAATTTTCAGGTAACATAAAAGTAAGATGTTTTTCATTTACGTCTCTTCTCTCCTTTGAAATTTTCTATTTTACAAAAAAGTTAAGGTGTGATCGATATCGCTGCAACAATTTTTGTTTCTTTGTCGTTATCAGAAATAGATTTTAACGAGAATGAAAGATATATCAGTTGACTTTATTTAATTTACATCAAGGATAACATCGAATAATTTAATATTTAATTTTAAATATTTAAATATATTTCTATAATAATCAAGTTAAAATTTCTATAAAAATTTTATTTATTTTTCTCGTGAGTGTATAAACAAATTTTTTAAGATTTTTAAAATTTTTTATGATACGTAAAAATACCTATTTTAAATTTTTATTTTCCTAAATTTTAACTTCTTTTACGTCTGAATTTTGTTCTCGAATTTCTCAAAAGCCCAAAGAGTAATTGCCCCTTAAGCAATAATCAAATCCTTATCTAGTTCCACATAACAGCGGATCGATCAACCTCTGCTCAGCCACGGCTGCTCTGCACACGCCGACCGCTCGGGCTATTAAACCACCGTGACCCCCCATCCCCTTCTCTGCCACGCCTCCTTCTCACCTGTTCAGATCGCTTCAATGGCTGCGAATTCCGCCCTGTACCTGCTTCTTGCGCTGGTCCTGCTCTCCAGCCCGGCCCTTGTACCGGCTCAACCCCCCGGTATGCTCTCCACACTTCACGACACCGTCGAACAACTCCAGAAGCTCCTCTCCCTCGTCTCTTCCTTCTCCGGCTTCCTCGACGGTGGCAACGTCCGATCCGCCTCCGCCGTCCAGGACTGCCTTGACCTCCTCGATCTCTCCGTGGAGGAGCTCACCTGGACCATCTCTGCCACCCAGCAGCAGCAGCGGTACCAACCCACCAACTATGGTGGGGACTTCAGGCGGCAACATGACCTGCAGTCCTGGCTCAGCGCCGCACTCAGCAACCAGGACACCTGCTCCGAGAGCCTCAGCAGCACCAACATCGCCCTCAGGACCCTCGTCGGTGGAGGTCTCGCAACTGTCACCAATCTCGTCTCCCAAATGCTCACCTTTATACCAAATGTCGGCGGCGGTTCGCATCACAGGAGGCTTTTGGGTGGAAGTGGGAGCTCGGTTGAGGGCTTCCCATCGTGGATGGGTCCGACGGAGAGACGCCTCATGCAGGCTCCGACCACCGGGATCTCGCCCAATGCGGTGGTAGCCGCTGATGGGAGCGGGGATTTCATGACAGTGACTTCCGCGGTGGATGCGGCGCCCAATAAGAGCACCGAAAGGACTGTCATTTACGTAAAGAGAGGAATTTACAAGGAGAACGTCGATGTGAAGAAGAAGAAGTGGAATATCATGCTGATCGGTGACGGCGTTGGTGCCACCGTCATTACCGGTGACCGGAATGTCGTCGACGGCTGGACCACATATCGTTCGGCGACTTTCGGTACGTAGATCAACGCTTTCTTACTTGATAATTAGGAGATGGAATTGATGTGTCAGCTACGGCTCATCAGTTTCATAATGAAATTTAAATTATAATTTTTTAAGGCGACATTTTATTAAATACTAATTACCTGTAATAAAATTTCCTATTCTCCGGAAAAAAAAATTAAAAATGCGATATATGCTAATTTGAAGATTAGTTCTCATATTTCCCAAATGCAAACACAGCTGTGAAGGGCGGAGGGTTCATGGCACGCGGCATAACATTCGAGAACACGGCCGGGCCGGAGAAACACCAGGCGGTGGCGCTCCGCACCGACTCCGACCTCTCCGTCTTCTACCGGTGCGAGATGAAAGGGTACCAAGACACGCTCTACACCCACTCCCTCCGCCAGTTCTTCCGCGAGTGCCGCATCAGCGGCACCGTCGACTTCATCTTCGGCAACGCAGCCGCCGTGTTCCAGAACTGCTTCATCCTCGCACGTCTGCCCCTCTCCAATCAGAAGAACTCCGTGACCGCGCACGGCCGCAAGGACCCCAACCAGAACACCGGCTTCACCATCCAGTACTGTAACATCACGGCCGACGACGACCTCGCCGCCGTGGCCAACACCACGTCCACCACCACATACCTCGGACGCCCGTGGAAGGAGTACTCCCGGACGGTGGTGATGCAGTCGTACATTGGTTCCATTGTTCAGCCGCGGGGGTGGCTGGAGTGGCAGGGGGACTTCGCCCTGTCCACGCTTTACTACGGGGAGTACAACAATTTCGGGCCGGGATCGCGGTTAGGTGGAAGGGTCAAGTGGCCGGGATTCCACGTCATCAATACCACCAACGTCGCCGGTAATTTCACGGTGGCACAGTTCCTCGACGGTAACACGTGGTTGCCGGCGACGGGTGTCAAGTACACCGCCGGTCTCACAGTATGATCATCTCCACGCCTTTACAACCATCCCGCCGATAATTTTCTCCCTCTTGCCTAACCTTTTTCTTTCTTTTTCATTTTTTGTTGTTGTCGGTGTACGTGGTTGGGTGGGTTGGGTAGGTACACTCAAAACCATACAAAATTACATTATCTACATCTCCTCCTCCTTGTTGCGAATAACATTTACATTTATATATATTCTTGTTGTTGTTTCAATAATAGTTAATTGCATGTATCCTCGTTTATCTTTTATTAAGCTGTGGGATTTTTATCTTTAGTATCACCTGAAATATTTTATCTTAAAATTAAGTGATATCAAGTGTAATCCACTATATATATTAATCGTGGATTTTGTGACTTTCTTTTTTATTTTTCCCTAAACAATCCCAAAATCGGATGTGTCCGACAGGATTACAATTAATGCTCCATACCCAAATCCCAAGTTTCTCTGTCACCCCCTGTCTTGCTTCCTCTCCGTGTCTGCAGACAGAGAAAAGAGTTATACCGTATACTATCTTTTTACCGGAGTATAATTCAAGTCGTCCCTCTATAAATACAGCTGGAATTATTATAGCTAGGCGGCTCTGTCGGGTAAGACGTTTGACGAGAGAACACCAACTCCAAGTAAAGCAGTAAGAAAACTTTTGCGGTAGGGATGGTCAGTAAGCGAGTTAGGTAAACGAAGAGGAGATGGGCTACGTAATTTGAGTCCAGGAGTAAGCAAAAGACTCGTTTATAAGAAGCTGATAACTCAAGCATTACCAAAGATCAGCGGTTACAGGTACTCGAGGGAAAGAAAGATTTTGAAGAGAGAAGGTTGAAAAATGCAAGTAGAAAAGATAATGTTTCGGTTACGGTACTCCAACATCGGTCGGTGTGGATCGGAGCTAAGGTATTACTTGTTTTAACATTTTTTACATGACATTAACTAAATAATTTTAATATTTTATATTAAAATTTTTTATAAAAATTTACATTATAAATCATATAATTTTTTTTAAAACGTAAATTCTACGTTATCTAATTAATTCTATATTGTTTAAACAAATACTACCTTCAAGAGGTTGACGTTTGAGACCCTATTTATTTATGTATTTTTATTTTTTACCGTATATTATAGTAATTTACAATAATATTTATCTAATAATTTTAATATTTTATATTAAAAAAATATACCAAAATACGCATTATAAATCACATATATACTTTCTTTAAAAAATGGTGACAGCGCACTTGTCAAGTTCGATATTGACTTTGTTGTGCCAATTCGACCGCAGGGATGGAGACTGGAGAGCGGAAGTAACGGAAGGTCGCCGACGGACGGAGGAAATGAAAGGTCCAAAAGGAGAGGGAAAGGTTGGGTTGGAGGAGAGAGAAAGTGGAGGAAAAAAAAAAAAAAGGTGGTGGACATGCATCATATCACTCTCATGTTAAGATTTATCTTATTAAAATTAATTAATTAATAAAAAAATATAGATATTATAAAAATCTTAGTTCATCAAATTTTTTAATGTGAGATTATATAACATTAACATATCTTGCACTTGTAAATCACTTATAAAGTTATCATACAGGTATCTTGATTTGTTTTCGACTTCAACTAGTTTCAAAAGTTAGATGAAGTTTGAAGTAAAAGTAGTAAAATAAATAAAATTGTGTATGGTTAATAGTATAATAAAAATTTATATATTAAAATTTGTTTGATAAGAATGATACGTAAAAATTTATATAAAATTAATTTTAGAACAAGTAAAGTTAAAAATAAATACAATTTTAAAACTATAAATCATCATTTGAAACACACTCTTATCTCTTTTTAAAATCACTTCGAATATTTTATTACCGTATAATTTTATTCATAAAATTAAGTTAAACTTTAGATGTGCATAATTTTAGAAATCGAGGAAAGCCATACATTTTTGTCGGTGAAGGTCAGTCCTCGGGACTCGTGAGCCGGTGGGCTGGATGGAATCCCACCCGGAAGATTCGTCAGGCTGGAAGCCGCTCCATCACACGCAACAAAACTCGCGTGTCGCGTCGCGGTGCTGAAAGTACAGCATTTGACCGCCGATTGATTCCACCTCAGCGGCGGATCTGTACCACATGCGCCTGCTGCAAATCAAACGCGCACAAGCAACTAAGGTGACTGCACTGCAAATATTCGGGGAATTTTCAAAAGGGAGGTTGAAGTATAAATTATACTTTTTTACTATATATATTATAATATTTTATAGTATATTTATTAAATATTTTTTATTATTTATAAAATTAAACTAATATTATCATATATTTATCATAAATCGTAAAATTTAACTTACCGTAAAAAAAAAAAATCCAAACAAATAAAACCCAAGAAGAGGAATGTCTGGCCACAGCTGCCCTACGAAGGTAGACCTGATGTTGTCGACGTTCCAATCATCACAACATGCACGTTAAACGATCCATGTATTACCAAGCCACAAGCTCTAGGAACAAACCTAGCCGCAGAGGCACAAGAAAAATCATGTAAATCTAATGGTTCGCTTTTTATTTTTTGGTGATATCAGTAGATCGAGTTTTTGTTTACAAATCATTTTTACTTTGGAATGAAATAATTCTGATTCAAATTTAGCTTTTTATGAGGATCGCTATTTAAAAAATCAACAATTTTGGATTATATTTATCTCAACTTCAATTAGTATTAATTCTAAATAGAAATAGTATTGTAATTGTACTTTAAATGAATAACATTTACAAAGAATAATTGAAGTTTATAAGTGATAGTTATCTGTTAGAGTATCTGAAAATTTTAAATTTTATTTTTCTATTCTTTTGTGTAGAGATGTCAATGAGCCGTATTGATATAGTCCAACATGAAAAAAATTTCATGTCGTGAGTCGTGCCTTGGTTGGACCTTTAGGTCGTTTGTGTTGTGTCGACATGACACGAATTTCAACATAAAATAGGTACGATTCGACCTAGTACAAGACTATGACTAAGAGTGTCTTCTGGACCAGCAGTTAGGTCGCAAGAGGGGTTGGGAGACTGGTTGCTGGGTCGTGTGGTTGATGGAGTGAACGGTCATGTGCATGTGTGGAGGTGAACGAGTTGTGTGGTCGATAAGGTGAATGGTCGTGTGCACATGAAGGGGTGAACAAGTTGTGTGGCCAACAAGGGGGACGGATCGTCTGGTCATTTAACTAGCAGTTAGGTTGTGTGGCTGGTGGGTGAACGATCACATGTACAGAAGAAAAATGAACAGGTTATATAACTAACGGAGGGACAAACTACTGGACTGTGTGGCCAGCAAGGGAGGGACGAGCTACCTTATATCTTTATGTCCTTCTTTCTAGTTCCTTTTTATACTATTGTATATATGTATATTAGTATATACTGTGATACTTAGATATTGTATATTGTTGGTGTCGCCCGCCCAGGCCGCCCCCCCTCCCCGCATCGCCCACCCGACCCTGCTGCCCGGTTGCTCGTGTTATCGCACTGCCCGCTCGGGCCGCCCCCCTCCCCGCCTCACCCTCCGAGCTGGGCCAACCCCCCCTGCCTGAGCTGCCTCCCTACCCTCGGCCCCTCGTCGAGTCGTCGCCTGCCCGCTCAGGCTGCCCCCTGCTTGCTCGCTCAAGGCGGACCTGGCCCCCCTGCCTGAGCTGCCTCCCTACCCTCGGCCCCTCGTCGAGTCGTCGCCTGCCCGCTCAGGCTGCCCCCTGCTTGCTCGCTCAAGGCGGACCTGGCCCCCCTGCCTGAGCTGCCTCCCTACCCTCGGCCCCTCGTCGAGTCGTCGCCTGCCCGCTCAGGCTGCCCCCTGCTTGCTCGCTCAAGGCGGACCTGGCCCCCCTGCCTGAGCTGCCTCCCTACCCTCGGCCCCTCGTCGAGTCGTCGCCTGCCCGCTCAGGCTGCCCCCTGCTTGCTCGCTCAAGGCGGACCTGGCCCCCCTGCCTGAGCTGCCTCCCTACCCTCGGCCCCTCGTCGAGTCGTCGCCTGCCCGCTCAGGCTGCCCCCTGCTTGCTCGCTCAAGGCGGACCTGGCCCCCCTGCCTGAGCTGCCTCCCTACCCTCGGCCCCTCGTC
>JAMKPZ010003762.1:0-34181 GCA_024699675.1 Amphibolis antarctica | reverse complement strand
TTCCCTCTGCCTTTTCATTGGAGATGGGTTTGTGTTGTTGATCAACGAAAAGAAATTTTTTTTAAAAAAAATTATTATTAAAATTTTAAAATAAAAAATATAAATTATTTGTATATTTTACGAAAATTTAAGAAAATTTATATTTAATTTTAAAAAAATTAAAAATATTCCCTCTGCCTTTTCATTGGAGATGGGTTTGTGTTGTTGATCAACGAAAAGAAATTTTTTTTAAAAAAAATTATTATTAAAATTTTAAAATAAAAAATATAAATTATTTGTATATTTTACGAAAATTTAAGAAAATTTATATTTAATTTTAAAAAAATTAAAAATATTCCCTCTGCCTTTTCATTGGAGATGGGTTTGTGTTGTTGATCAACGAAAAGAAATTTTTTTTAAAAAAAATTATTATTAAAATTTTAAAATAAAAAATATAAATTATTTGTATATTTTACGAAAATTTAAGAAAATTTATATTTAATTTTAAAAAAATTAAAAATATTCCCTCTGCCTTTTCATTGGAGATGGGTTTGTGTTGTTGATCAACGAAAAGAAATTTTTTTTAAAAAAAATTATTATTAAAATTTTAAAATAAAAAATATAAATTATTTGTATATTTTACGAAAATTTACGAAAATTTATATTTAATTTTAAAAAAATTAAAAATATTTTAGATTTTTAATATTTCAATAATAATTTTTTTTCATATTTTTCTTTTCATTTATTTCTAGAAAACACAATATAAATTTTTATGTATCATTATTATTATATAAATTTTTACTATACTAATTATTATACAATTTTAATTCTATTTATATCATAATTTTCAACTTTAACTTTATCTAACTCCTAGAACTATTTAAAGCTCTTTCTAAATGCGTATTATTTCACCATCTGGATTGACATTATACAAAATTTAGACTTTGTTTAGGTTGTTTCAATTTTAATAATCATAAAAAGATCGAGTTGAAAGTAGTTTTACAGTAAAAATTTATTTATAGAAATTTATTTAATAATAATGATACGTGAAAATTTATAAAGTGAAACTTTAATTTTGATAATTATTTTATGACATTAATTGATTATATGACTTTTTTTAAAGCAAATAGTGACATCGTCGCCGCAAGTAATACATGTGACATTAGATTACAAGAGTATATAAAAATAAATTTAATATATAATCTTTTAAATATTATAATAATATTGTAAGGTCTTCACTCGCAATTTTTATCTTACAAATATTATTTTCCAGCTCGAATTCAAGTTTTCTCTCTCCCGTTTTCCAGCTGGAATTTGTAAAAAGATGTTAATAGACGGTATCGTGTTGATTGACATTGTATTTGAACATTATTCATATCAGATTTTATCAAATTAAGAAGAAAAGTAAGTGATACTTATAAAAATTATATGTCGAAAATAAAATTTTGATATATGAGCTTGATATACTAATTTGTAAAATGGTATATCAAATGTACAAGAAATTAAACTACATCGTATCAACTGGAGTATTCACAGTAAGTTTCATGGATACCATTTAACTTCATTAAATAGTCAAGTTAAACTGACATTAAAAGGGGAGATTTGTATATTTAAAATTAATAAAAAATTATGTAAAATAATGTAAATTTTAGTTAAAATTTTTATCATAATTTTTTATTAATTTTAAATATATAAATCTCTTTAGATAACATGAAGGTCAACTTATATTTAAAGGAATGCAAATCTAATTTGTATTTTTTACTTTATTTAGTTTTATTTGTACTGCGAGAAATTGTGACTATAACTGAGGTAGGACAAGAATGTTTGTTTGATTATGTAAATAGTATTTTGTTAATTTTATAGATTTACTTGGTGATTGACAAGCAAAACTAATTATCGTTGAAAGGGTATATATTGTTCGAATATCATAAAAATGTTAGTCCATAAGAGTCTTCTCTGCATTATAAATTGTTAATGATTTGTATTTTTTATTTTCGATTTTACTTATTATAAAATTTAATTTAACAATTATGAAAAGTTGAAGTTAAAAATACTAAAACAAACGTTATTAAAATTACATAATAAATTATGTAATAAAAGTTTACATGATAATGATAATATATAAAAATTTATATAAAATAAAAATTAAAATTATACAAAATTTAAACAAACAAAGTCTTTATGCAGTCTAACTTCTTCTTGTACAAGTACATTTGAAAGACTCGTGTCAATGGAAGATCGGAAGAAAAATAATTTATTTAATTTTAATGGTGAAATACGTTGAAAACAGTCGTATGTCATTTATAAGCGAAAATTGAATCTAAGTTTATATATGTTAAATTGAATACAGCCTTATAGCTGCTTGTTATATCTTTATAACATTGTGGATATATTATTTTCATAACGTACTTGTGCTTAATTGCTTCTGCAACAAAAATCCTTCGGATTTCACCGTTGCTCGATGACTGATACAGCAAAAGTACAGAAGGCATCTATCACGGTTGGCTACATAAGCCAAAACGAATGGCTGCAAATTTTTTTTGGTATTGTTAAATTTATAAAATATTTAAAATAATAAAAATTTATATAATAATAATATTATTAAAAATTGACTAGAACCAATTTTAAATAAAACCGTGGAAATTTGGGTGGAGAGGTACTCTCACGTGAGACTTTCGTCGGTTCGCTCTACCGACCCGATTCGTCTCGGAGGGAGATCGCATTCGAAAATTTGAAATGGGAAAAAACAAAGTACCTGTTTGTCTCAAGCTAATGAAGTGTTTTTTTTTTTCAAATTTGATTGTACGGTAAAAAAAAAATAAATTTGTTTCGTAAATTTAAGGAGGGCCATCCATCACGGTGAACGAGACCACTGTAGTGTAAGGTTTCGAATTCAAAACATACCGTGACAGAAAGGTAGAAAAAAAAGCGTAAAATAATAAAGAAAAAAAAGAGAGAGGCTACGCGCAAAATAAAGAAATAAAAATAATTAAATATACCGACGAATAATAATAATGAAAGAACACGTCAAAAATTTATTAAAGAAAATGACAATTTCTAGAGTTTTGAATTTTTTTAATCGGTAAGGTTGGTTACCGACAAAAAAACGAATTCGAAAAATTAAACAAATAGATTCAATGAGATGAACCCAACGTTCAATACCAACGGCTTACGGACGTCCACGTAAGTACCATCGCACGGCTAGCGGTACTTGGACGGTTGGACCACACCAGCGTCCATGCTCGGAATAGAATTCGAACTCGAGCGCCAAAATAAGCGAAAGAAAAAAGACAACCTGTGGGCAATACCCGATAAAGGACGAAAAAAAGGGAAGAAATGGTACCGAGAAAAGAGCGGCAGGGGAGAAGAGGTGTCGCCGTTGATTCTCGGAGGTCACATCCGCCACATCGCCTGCGTCGGAGGTGAGAAATCCAGGCGTCGTATTCCTCAGTCGTCTTTCCGATCTGGTGGTGGGAAGTGTCCGCCACCGCCAATGGCTTACATCACGTCGCTCTCCCGAGTGAACGTTGTATCGCGTTGCTTGCTTGCGATCTAAGAATGGCGACCTAACGCCTTGCTGGTATCCGCGTTTGATTGCCCGCATTTCAGCTGTTGTTTGAAGTAGGCCGCATCGTGTGTAGATGGATTAACTGTTTTGTTTAATCTCGGTTTTGTGTTCTTCCAAGATGTTTCGACTTGGTGCTGTCCCTTCTTTTTCGTTTCAACGTTCGATTTCTGTAGTTTCGGCCTGACTTTCAGACGTGACTAGGTGTTGCGGTGTCATTACCCTGCATTTACTTGGTGAACAGACATCAGGGGTTCCGATATTTACTGCTTTTACTGTTTAGCTTTACTTTTTCGATGACCGATGCCTGCTTTGCTTCTTTTTGTGCTTATTATTATTTTTTGAATTCTTTTTCTGCTTATTATTGACTACCATACTGCTGAACCAAGACTGCATAGATACATTGGCTCTTTTTCATGTGTACATGTTATGCAGGTGTCATCCTTAGATTGTTACATCCATGGAGATGGTGTTCTGAGAGGTCTAGAGTCGACGTTAAGTTGCCTTCTGTTGAATGTAATTTAGGTTTTGGGGTTGAACCTTTACACAGTATGAGATACCGTACCAGTAATCTAAAGGCCAAGATGGGAGGTGGCAAGGCCGTCAGCAGCCAGCAGGTTGCCTTTGAGCTTAAGCAGCGGGTAGTTTTCTCGCTAAACAAGCTTGCAGACCGAGATACAAACCATCTTGGTGTGGTAGAATTGGAGAAGTTGGCTAGTGATTTAGGACCTGAAGGAATCGCCCCATTCCTTTCAGGCGTCATGGAAACAGATGCAGACCAGAAAAGCGCTGTGCGGAAGGAATGTGTGAGGATCATGGGCGTGCTGGCCAGGCTTCATGGAAGCCTACTGGCTCCACACCTGGGAAGGATGGTGGCCAGTATCGTTAAGCGCCTCAAGGATACGGATTCTGTTGTGAGGGATGCTTGTGTAGATACTGTCGGCATATTTGCTTCTAATGTGGCGGGATGTCGCGGAGAAAGTGAAGGGCGTGCTTTTATTTTACTAGTCAGACCTCTATTCGAAGCTTTGGGTGAGCAGAACAGATATGTCCAGGCTGGTGCTGCATTGTGTTTAGCACGGGTGATTGACAATACTAGCTATCCTCCGATCCCATTCTTGCAGTCAATGCTTAATCGTGTCATCAAGTTAATGAAGAATCCTCATTTTATGGCAAAACCTGCTCTAATTGAGTTGATTAGAAGCATCATTCAGGTTTGTAATCACTCCTCATATATTTGATGCCTTTTCCTACTTTTTATTTGTATCGAATGTTTTATGAGTTGCTTGTCTGTTTTACCAACCACTGCATATACAGTTTGAATGCTTCAACTGTTAGACATGCTGTATATTGCTAGTAGAAGTTGCTATTAGTATCATTGTTATTACGTGAATCAGTATGCATGACTGTTCTTTGTTCCATCTATAACCGTTGTTGCATTTTCCTAGTATTTTCTTATCAGTGCTAAGCTACCAAAGATGCAAATGGATGATTTGTTACTCAATATTTGTGGGATTGCATGGCGGTTGATTGGATAAAAATGTTTAAATGGTGTTTCTACCCCAACTTACATTGCTACTCAAAAAATTCACAAGTCCACAAATTCTTATAGTTTTTGGAAAAAGTGGTTATATCTTTTCCCCTCATTTTCTTGTTCACAAAAAAACATTAATAAATAAACTATAGCATTCAATTTTCAATCTTTTAATTGACTCCAGGCTCCCCAAGGGGGATTCCTAACGATTTAGGATATCTATTGGGGTGTTTGTACTTTCTAGAAATCAATGAAAAGGAAAATCTAAATTTTTTTTCATTGTTGAAATGTTAAAAATCTGAAAATGAAAAATTTTATGGGACCATTTGTGTATGTTATGAAAATTTATATTTAATTTTTTAAAAATTACAAATATTTTAAATTTTTAATATTTCAACAATGAAATTTTTTCAGAATTTCCTTTTCATTGATTTCCAGGAGATACAAACCCCCCCTATGTTTAGGAAGATTTTCTTATAATTGCGTTTTACAAATCAATTTCATGTGGTGGTTTAGTTGACTATCTTTTTGACAGGAACTTATTGGTTCACACATGCATTGCACTTTTTGTTAGAAAGAGTTATAATGTTGATTGATAATTTCAATATCATGCTATTGTTCAGGCTGGAGGTGCAACAACAGAACATGTTCTATCTGCAGCAATTACCAGTCTTCTTGATTCACTTAAGAACACCGACTGGACAACACGCAAATCTGCTTCAGCTGCATTGGACAGGATTGCTGTGAATGCTACATTTGCAGTGGCTTCTTTGAAGCCTGTATGTATTCACTCACTTGAGGACTGTCGCTTTGACAAGGTAAAGTTTCTGTATAATATATTAGTTTGAACGAATTTTGTGTCTAGATTTTGAGGTTTTATGGTGTTTTCTGCAGGTAAAGCCTGTTAGAGATGCAGTTCTGCATGCTCTACAAAGTTGGAAAAGTTTGCAAGGGAGTGACTTCACTGAAATTTCTGAAGCTGGATCTTCCACAAAAGGTTTGCATGTTTGATTCTTTACCAATGAGGTCATTAATCATCACAGCTGATAAGAAGCACATGTAACTATTGGGAATTATTATTATGTTCCATGGGTATTAGCGTAAATCGACATATAAGGGAGTATCTCTCATATATAAGCCTTATAAACCCTAATTTGAGAATGAATCATTCCTCTTCCTCTTCCTCTTCCTCTTCCTCTTCTCCAAGGGAAAACTTAGGCTGCCATCACATACATCTGCCCATCTTTTCTGCTTTCCTACCACCCTAACCACCACCAAATTCTGCCACTGCTTCTTCCAAACCCATTACCACCGTTGCTAGCAACTTTTGTTGGTGACCTGTGTGCCAGCAGTGGCCTTTGTTTAGGCCCTCCCACTTCTAGCAGGCCTCTCCTAATCATAGCAAGAATAGATCTGTCACCAAATGTTTTGCCCAAATAGGCACATCCATTGTAGGTTTACAGATGTCAATAGTTTAATACAACACCTACTACCAATATCATACCAGCCTCCTTACTAGATGCAAGTCCTATTATTTGATCTTAATCTACGCATTGTAACCATAAAGGTAAATGAACTATCACTACCCATTTTATTTCCCACTACGTTTCATATGATTCTCTTAACCTTGTCCTTCACCAGTTTGCCCTTTTCTTATCATCAGAATGTCTTCCTAAGAATTATGAAGAAACATTAACTCTTCTACAATAGAAAGTTTCTATACATGATCAAATGTAGACATTGAATACTAGGGGCATGTGGGATCTGCTGACTCATCTTGAAGATACTTTAATAGTTAGTTGTAAATGAATATTCACCATCAAGCAAAAAGTTGATGGCTCTATGGAGCATTACAAAGCTCATCTAGTTGTTTGTAGGTTCTTCCAAACTTATGGCTTTGACCATATAGAGACTTTTTCTCCAATTTCTCATCTCAACTTCATTACAAAGCTCATTGGATGTTTAGAATACTTTCTTCCATGGTGACCTTGATGAGAAGGTTTTTGTGGAGCAATCCTTAGGATATGTTGTTTAGGAGACTACTATATGCTTACTTAGAAAAGTTATTCATAGACTTAAACAGAGTTTGTAGACATGGTCTGATAAGTTCAACTATGTTATGATACAGCAAGAGTTCAAACGATGTACAATTGATCACTTAGTCTTCATAAAAGTTTGACAAAATATTTCATAATAGCAATATATGTAAATAATATTTTGCTAACAGATAGTGATATAGTTGACATCAAGGTGAAAAATGAGTGTTTAACGTAGCATTTTGTCATTAAAGATATAGGAAAATTAAGATGTTTCTTTAGCATTGAGTTTGCATATTCACAAAATTAGATGATTCTTTCATAAAGGAAGTATGTCTTTGTCTTGTTTGAGGAAACTAGATTGTTGCGGTGTAAACTTGAACACACTCTCATTGAACTAAATCCTACATTTTGGTATACATCTTTCAAGTCAATTCAAAATGTTGAAAGATATTGTAGATTAATTGGAAAGTTGATATACCTAGTGGTTACTTGTCTAGATATCTCTTATGCAATTAGACTTAGTCAATTTATGGATAAATTGAAAATGGTTGATTGGTATGATGTTATGAGAGTCTTTTCCTACATCAAAAACAATCCAGGTAAAGGGGTTATTTACTTAAACATGGGCACTTGCATATTGAAGTCTACTCAAATTTTGAATATATGGGTGTTAGGAAATCCACATTTAATTATTGTACTTATTATAAGTGGTAACCTTGTTACATGGAGAAGCAAGAAGAAAAATGCCATGTCAAGGGTCACTTAATATTTTATTTGAGATAATCATTAATGCCATTTTATATCAGAAATCTTCTGTAGCAAAAGTCTTTCTTTTTCTAGCATTAATTCTTATTGACAAGTGTGGAGAAACAAAAGCAACAGAGTATGGGTTAAGTAGGAATATCTTTCTCTGTTGTTTGGGCTAAGGACTAGGTGTGTAGTGTACATGGCTAAGGCCTGGGAATTCTTATAAACTATAAATTAAATAGCAAAATCGCCTTGGCCTTAAGAATCTTAATTTTACTCTAACAATAACTAGTAATGTGAGATTAGAAATGCCTTTCAATTGTTATCTGTTATTTTTGATTCTCTTTTGTTGATTTTGCTGTTAGAGTCCAATGCTTAAAGTGTTGATGTTATCATCATATGACAGAAAATTTTAGCAGAGAATGTCACCCAGATGCTAGTAGTGTTAGTGATGGTGGTTGGACAGATACAAATTCAAGGAAAGTTGCTCCAGCTTCATTGCTAAATGCTAACCCTAGCAGTTTAAAGAATAAAAGAGCACCTTTAAGTGCTCGAAAGACATGTCCTAGTTATGTTCAGAACCACAAACATGGTATGCCAAATGATTGGCACATAGAAATAGCAGTTCCAAAGATGCATGCCATCAATTTGGTCGACAATAAGCAAGTAGAGTCTGAGGGAAGTTCTGCAGAAAGGACTTTGGAAACAAGTAACATGATTCAGGGAGAAGAAATAATTTATGAGGACGATGATAATCCTGAATGCTCATCTATTTCGGATCTCATTAGTGGGTGCTTCGAAACAAAGCATGTGGCTGCAAGTAATGAATGCCTGAATGAAAGAGGCAGTGAAAATGCTCCATCTAATATTCGGGAAGCTAACTGCCTAGGGAAAAATCCCGAAAATCAATTTAATGCTCTTAAGGTAGAGGGAAAGAATCCCAAGCCTGCAGTTGCAGGTACTGATTCACCATGTCGGGATTCTTGTTGCTGCCAGTCATCAAATGAATTAGCACTCATCAGAAAGCAGCTCCTTGAGATTGAAAGTAGGCAGTCTAGTCTGCTACATCTCTTGCAGGTACAATTTCTCCATTTGATAATTTTACCTGTTTCATGAAATGATCTCAAGCACTGCACGTTAAGTATTGAATATTGAAATAAATACAAATTTTGCTTGAGTAGAATGGTTGTAAATTCTGGGAACTTTGCAGTTTGATAAATTTTGGAGCATATAATGCTACACACTCCAACACCACTTTGCTTTTATTGTTGTTGTTTAGGTATTTATGGGAAACTCTATGGATAGTTTGTCCATGGTACAGTCTAAGGTACAAAGCCTGGAGTCTGCAGTTGATAAAATAACTCAATCCCTTTTCCAGACCGGGAATCACCCATCCATATCCAGCTCAAAACTTGTAAAGAAAATTCAAAACGTCACTTCTTCACCCCGGATTTCTATGTGCTCTCCCCGACCATCTTCAGATGCAAACTGCAGGCAGCCTTCACGGTTGTCTGTGCGAAGCAGTGACAATTGGGAGGAAACTGCCTCTCCAAAAACCAGGACGAGTAGTTCAGTAACTTCTGTTAAAGAAGCTGCAGAACTCTGGAGGGATATTAAATTAAACTTGACTGCAAGGCCCAAGTCCCGAATAACACAGGAGACATCCAGAAATGGTACAAAAAATTATGAAGTCAATCACACAAGAAAGGTCAAGGAAACTTCTGTTTGTAACTCAAATGTGAGGACATCTGAGGGTAAGAATAGCTTCTGGAAACGAATCAAAGACTTCATATGTGCGAGGGATGTAGAATCTGCCTACCAGGAGGCACTTTGCAGTGGTGATGACCTTGTTCTGATTGAGCTTATGGATAGAACAGGTCCTGTTTTAGATAGATTATCAGATGAAACCAGCAACGAGATTCTCTGCACCCTTGCCACGCACATTCTTGATCACAGATTTATCGGCTCTATAATCCCTTGGTTGCAGCAGGTACACTATACTCTGAACTTTCCAGACCTTTATTAATGTAAAATATTGACAAATGAATCGATAAATCTATCATGTTCTGAGGTAGTTGGTGTATATTGTTATTATAATCGTGATTTCTTTGATCATAGGTAGTTGACATAAGTAGCGTTGGTGGACTCAACCATCTTTACCTCTCTACAAAAGTAAAAAGGGAGTTGCTGCTATCTATAAAGGAAGCTGCATCTGTTGAATACTCCAGCCCAATGGAAAGGGAATTCCTTGAACAAATTGCTGTCAACCTGCGACAACTTTGGTGTGAGGTAGGCTCTCCATCTTTTTCGTTAATGAAATGTAAACAGAAACTATACTTTCCTCCTAATCATGGCTTTTGGGGTAAGCACTAAGTTGAAGTGGTAGCACGTGTGCCTCCAAGCTCCAAAAATTCAAGAAATTTTTAATTTAATAAAATTATAAGCTAAACTTCGTGAAGTTCTACCTGATTTAAGCGAATGTATAATTCGATTTGTGTAGTCATTTTTTAAATTTTGATATCGGATGCCAATTTGTCTCAACTAGTATTGAACTTTATTTGCAGGACAATTCACGTGGCACTGGGAAATCAAGAAATCATGAGCTTCTGCAAAGCAAACGAGTTTCTGTTTGCTAGTAGGGAACTAAGAGCTCAGCGGATGATACCAAAGCAGTTATGGTTTGGGTCGTAGCATGTCGAATGATCAGTCTCTTGAATCTATATTTCATGTTCCACGATGATGTTTGTGTTTTTAGTAGGATCCCTTTTCTGTACCAAGAATCACTGCCTTCTCTTTCTTCCTTGATGTAAATTAGTAGATTTGCGCTAAAATAATGGTCTTGTTTGAAGTTGGTTTCAAATGATTTTTTAAATCATTTTTAATAATAATATTATTATATAAATTTTAATATATAAATTTTTATTATTTTAATTAACATGTAATTTTAATATCATTTATGAAATTAATTTTAACTTTAATTTTATTTAACTTTTACACATGCAATCCTGTTAAAATATGGGATGGTATAGAGTTAATACATTTTGGATTTTATTATAAATTAACTAAATAAGTAATTTTATTTTTATTTAAAAATACAATAATTCAAAATGTCTTTGTTTTGTATAGGTGTTAATCATGTTGACACAGTATGACATGAATTTTGTGTTGGTATGATATTATTTGTGTTGTATTCATATAGCTCATAAAGCTAACAGGTTGACTTAGGTATGGTTTGTTGATACGAAAAATACTATTTGTGTTGGTTAACGGTACGATATTGATCGGTATAATTTTTTAATTAATTTATTATTTATATATATTTAATATTTACTTCATACTTTAATTCTTCATTTCTTTCAATCTTTCCTTCTTTTTTCTTTTTCTTTGGTTCTTCCCTTTCCTTCTTCAGCTTTTCTTCCTGAGATCTAGCGACCTGGTTATTGACCTAATGACTTGATAGTTGACTCAAAGACTTGATGGCCAGTTCAAGTACTTTAGCTCTTTCTTTTCTTCTTCTCTTCTTCAGATTTCATTTCTTTTGGTCTTCTCTTCTTCTTCTCTCTTTTTCTTCAGTTTTTTCCTTCTCCTCTTTAGTTCTTCTTCCTGGGATCTGGTGTCGTGATCTGACTGTCGACCTAATAACCTGGTGGCCAATCTAATGACCTAACGGCTGATCCAAGCACTTCGACTCTTCCTTTTCTCTTCTTCAAACTTCAATTTTTCACTTTTTCCAGTTTTCCTTTCTTCTTCTCTCCTCTTCTTTAGTTCTTCTTTTCCCCTCTTCGACTCTTTTTCCTGAGACTTAGTTACCAGTTCAATGACCTAGTGATCAACCTAATGACATGGCAGTTGACCTAAGTATTTCAATTCTTCTTCTTCTTCTTCAAACTTTAGTTCTTCAATTCTATCATTTTGTGTGAGACTCTTTTACTATTTTGTTGCCCACCGGATCATGGGTTTCACCTTCGTTTCTACCGTGGATGATAAAAATATGCAAGGCATTTTCCATAGACATTATTAATAGGTTTTCTTTGTTTTTTTTTTGCTGCTTCCGTGTTTTTGTTGTTGTGGTTGTGAAGTTGGGTTTTGTTTGGAAATTACTTTTTGAATTTTAATTTTAATTTCATATAAACTTACATATGTTATTATCGATGTAAGTATTTTAATGTATAAATTATAATAATAATAATTATTATGTAATTTTAATTTAATTTATTTTAATACTTTTCAACTTCAATTTCATCGAATTCGATTAAAGTGTTTCTCGAATCTATCCTTTATATTTTGTGCTTTTGCATTCCTCAGAAGTGTTAAGGAACATTCAAATGTTCGTTCACACCCTACGCTCCTACGAATGGACCGACAGTTGGGGAGGGTTTATCCGCTTACCGGCATACGTTCCAGTTCTCTGGTATATTATTTCTTGTGATTATCTCGCTATATACCTACGAATGCGCCCTTTGAACCGTTCGCGTCTGTGATGCACGCAGTACGTGAGCATGACGGCAACAGCGTCGGTCGGCCGGCCGTCAATAACCCCAGAAGGACGCAACCGCGTGGAAGGAAGATGAGGAGGAGATACGGTCATTGCGGTCCACATCCGACCCTCGTCATCGTCCCATTCCCCTTTTCGCTTTTCGCTTTAAAACTTTGAAGCGGCCGGTGTTTTTGACCCGACTGGCGTTGGAAAGCGCACACTTTCGTTTCAGACCACCCTCCCGACGGACGTACCCAAAGTACCCCCCCGTCCTTGTCTTCCCGCCCGGTCCGTCTCTCTCCCGCCCCTCCTCGTGTAAACAAACGTGCCGGAAACCGCGATACCTTTCCCGTCGGTGCGGTTCGGTCGGAGAATGGAGATTACCGTGACGTTTTAAAGGTTTTGTTTTTTTTTTAAAAAAAGAGATTATTTGATAAAATAATATAAAATGAGAGATTGTCTCGTTAAAAAACGCATCGCATGCATGACACAAAGATATTGTTTAATGCAAAAAATAGATAAGCATAGGTATCAAAAGAGATACCGATCTTTAAAATTACTTTTAATATTATTATTATTATATAAATTTTAATATATAAATTTTTATTATCTAAATTATTACGTAATTTTAACTCAGCTTCAATTTTTTTTAACTATCAAAGTTGAAAAATACTACCTGTGAACACACCATATGTAATGTATAGTTAATAGTGAAAGTATCATCTAACATTGAAATCTTAAGCTTTATTCATTTTAGCTTCAAAAGTTTCGGTTGTAATTTTGTACAAATTTTTATATATCATCATTATTACATAAATTCTTATATATATCACATAATTTATGACGTTGTTTTAATATCATTTATTTAATTATTCTTAAATTTAATTTTTTTACCGTTATTAGAATTAACTTTACGATAAATAAAACGAGAAACAAATGTACACTTGATTACAGTACAGTGATGACTAAGTTTAGTAGTCTATTTAAGTTTTGTTTGAGATTATAGAAACAAATGTTATTATTACAGTAGAGATTTCAATATATAAACTTTTATTATTTTAATTTTTACATAAATTTAACTTTATTTATAAAACTAATTTTAATTTCAATTCTAACTTCTAATTAAAACTCTCTTCAAATGTATTTTAATAATAAAGTGTTATATTTTTAAAAATAATAAAAAATAAATTTTAACTATTATTTTTTATTATTTCACATAATTTTTCGATAATTCTAACCATACAAATACCACCTAAATTTCATTCCAACGACTCTATACCTTTATCACACTTGAGGATATTAATTTTCTCTTCTCCTTCTTTTCCGGTCACAGAACGAACGAATGGGTTAGGTGGGCCGTTTGTTGAATTAAGCAAGCGCCAAAGGTAACGTTTTTTTTCTACTTTTAATAATAGAAAAAGGTAATTTTAATAATAATAAAAAATATGTATTATCATAAAATTAAAAATATTTTTAAAAATTAAAAGTAAAAAAAAAAACTAAACCTAAACCTAAACCTATAACAGCAACGCTGTGCAAAGCCCGACAGCGACGGAACTCCACGGGTTTGTTCGTTGCCGGACCCAGGTCAGGTCGAGGTGCATTATTTATATGTATTACCTCATCGTTACCGATGATTTTTTTTTATAACGTTAAAATGATACATGCATGCTCCTTTTTTTCTTTTTTTTTTGGTTTTTGATAACGCACCATTACCGAAGACTCGCGAAACCGGTCGATGATTTATTGGGGGCACGTGCCTTAAAAGAGGTGGGGTCGTGGTGTTGACCGTCCAATCCCGTAATTAGAAGTTAATCAAGACGGATTGGATAATCGAACAACTCAAAAAGGAACATTTCACAAACCACCTCGTGGAATTCTCATTCGAAGCTGTGCCCCCCCACCTTTTCCAGTGTTGCATGTAGGTACCGTCGTCACGATCGATTGCTATGATTCCGTTTGGTTATGGTTCGTAATTAAAAATTACTTTCACGTTTATAATAATATAAATATTTTTAATATAATTTTTAATATTTTTTTATTATAATCTTTAATTATATCAATATTAAAAAATATAATTTCACTATTCTACGTATTTTATTTAAATATTAAAATAAATATAAATATTATAAATATAAATAAATATATAAGGTAATCCTTTTGTGCATCGGTTCTATTTTTATATAAAGTATAATCATGAAATTATCGTTTTCAAAAATAGTAATTCATTGGTTTTCTTCTTTATTTTAATAGAAGTTTCGTAATTTAATTAATTGAAAATACTTAAATAAATTTTAATTAATTACTTTTATTTTGAATTTTTATTTTCTTACGTATTTTACAAATTCTTTGAATATCACTATAATTAGTTGAAGATTGGTTTAATAATTTACTTAATTGAAAGTGTTAATTATAATACTCCTCTAATATCACAAGTGACGATAATTTCGTTTTTATATAAGGTATAATTAGGAAAATGATAATTTCGTTATTCTTTTCTTTATTTTAACTGAAGTTCTTTAAATCAATCAAAAAAATTCTTTTTATGGAACTAAAACTTATTCCGCAGAAGTTCGTTACATGAAATGAATATTCATTTAAATAGACAGACTAGGTAACTAAATAAGTATATTATTTGAAGTAAAATTAGTAATATACACATCTTTTAAATAGAGAGTGTGTATTTATTTAGACGTATATAAAGACTATCTACGTCTACCAGTAAAATCTACCTCCCCTAATAATAATATGATTATAGATTAATTTTACGAAGGTTCATATGCAAAATAGGGGGAAAAATTGGAAACTGCCGGTGAAAGGGCAGGGACGAAAGGAAAGCGAAGGACAGCGAGCACAACGACCTGTGAGTACTACTTTTCTCTTCTCTTCTCACTGGTCTCGACTCCCATCCCTCTCTACCCGCTGAAACGGGAGCTGGAGCTGAATCCGGAATTCTCGGTCGCATCGAGAAACGAGGATCTCGGTTCCGTCCTTCCCTGTGGGAAGTTTTTGTTCTCGGTGAGGTGAGTTTCGTGGAAATCGGTGCTCTGATTCAGGATTTCTTTTATCAAGTTTGGATTGCGATCCCTTTTGTTGCTGGGAAGGACTGGATGCTCTAGTGAAGTTATTGTTTTTGTTCGGGATTTTCGTTTTTGGTTTTGTTGTCTGTTAGTGATTTTGCTCTTGAAAAGTTTCGTCTTTTTTTTTATATATATATGTGTGCGTATATATATTTCCCAGAGAAGAGGAGACCGTGAAGATGAAATATCTGGGTGATGTGCGGGAAGAGGCTGCACTCCACAAGAAGTTGTGATTTTTTTGGGACTTTGCAAGTAGGCTGGTGGATGATACCGGAAGAAGTAGGTGGAACGTTCAGATTCCAGAATCCAATCCATAGAACGGCTGATTAAAGAGGGTGGATGATGGAAGATTCCAAGTTTTCTGGGCTTATAGGTGGGGGAGTTGGTGGTGGAAATGATCCAATCAACCATTTCATGGATTATTACAAACTCGGTGGAGAGGGATCCAACATGTCTATAGATAGCATTCAGACGAGCAACGTTGGCGGGTCTGTTGCCATGTCGATGGGAAACAGCAGTATGGGTTCTAACAATTCTCATACCCTTCTACACCACCAGGGGCTTCGATCTGTCCCAACCGGCAACTACTCGGTTATCGGGAACAGTGTAGGCAGGGTTCCTCACGCTCTTAACGATGATGCCTTGGCGCATGCATTGATGGACAGCCGGTACCCCACAGAAGGTCTCCAGGACTACGACGAGTGGACTATTGATCTAAGCAAGCTCAACATGGGGATGGCCTTTGCCCAGGGAGCTTTTGGGAAGCTATACAAAGGCACATATAATGGGGGGGATGTTGCAATCAAGCTGCTGGAAATGCCTGAGAACAACCCAGAAAGGGCCCAATTGATGGAGCAACAATTTAGACATGAGGTCATGATGCTTTCAGCTCTCAGGCATCCAAACATTGTAAGGTTTATTGGGGCATGCAGGAAGCCAATGGTGTGGTGCATTGTTACCGAGTATGCAAAGGGTGGTTCTGTTCGGCAATTTTTGATGAAAAGGCACAACAGGTCTGTCCCTCTGAAATTAGCTGTTAAGCAGGCATTGGATGTTGCAAGGGGAATGGAATACGTGCATGGGTTGGGATTTATTCACAGGGATCTGAAGTCGGACAATCTGTTGATTGCGGCTGATAGATCCATAAAAATTGCTGACTTTGGTGTTGCTCGAATTGAAGTTCAAACTGAGGGGATGACACCTGAGACAGGGACATACCGTTGGATGGCTCCGTAAGTAATCAAACTTAACTAGATTTTCTGCTGATATATGTATTTTTTCTTTTATAAATATTTGTCTCTTCAGTTCAACATACTTGCAACCTACTTGGTCAAGGAATACATTTTAAAATGGCAAAGAAACAAATATTTCTTGATGGAGAATGTGCATGCATAATTTTCAATGTAGATAATAGGAAAACTTAACGAAGCATTTCATTAATTTACTCTTTTTTCTTTTTAGCCTAGCTATGTGTTCAATCAACTCATGACCTTGGCTAAGAAATTAACTTGTGCTCTGTGGATATGCACGTGAATTGCATGTAGTATATTTGTTAGAAAGTTTAGACTTTTTTTGATGTGTTAGCAATCTTGCTGAAGTTAAAAGTGGTAGAAAAACAAAAATGGGAAAAGGATTCACGAGCCTGAACCCAAATGTGTTGGGACATGATAGCTGTTGTTCTTCTTATGGAAAAATAGTATATTAATTCTCTTCTCTAGCGTCCATACATACTCCTTTCCTTTTTCCTTAACAGATATTATTCATGCAGAAGTTTTTAGAATTATTTTATATTTGTGGCATGGCCTTTTTTATTGGAAATCTTAGAGTGCTTTTCAGCAGCTTCTCCAATAGCTTTTGGGTGTCCTATGTGAAATCTTGTGGAAGAAGCGCTGAAGACCAAAAATGGCCTTCAACTTCTACAAGCACAAAACAAGACATTAAGCAACTTTTAGAGAAGATGTATTTCTCAGCTTCTCGTTATTTTTCTATCATAATTTCCCTCAACAAATAAAAGTTAATTATGTGCATTAATAATAAAATCTACTGTTACAATATGTACTACCACAAATGTATAAAATGTCTTCAGTCCTTACTAAACATCCAGAAACCATAATCTATCCATTTCTCATCGAACAAGCTTTTCAAATTCGGTAAAACCTTCTGAGTGTTATCATCAAGAAGTTTTTTTCTGTTCCCTCACAAACGTAAGGGTAATTCATAACGGCACATGCTATAGGTCCCCTTGTATGTGTGGGGATCTAACGGTGAAAAATGTCCAACATCAGGGAATTTCTTGGTGATGATACCTCAAAAACTCTCTCATTTCAAATTAACACCAAAAGTTAGCTTCTCAAGAATAACCTAAAAATTGGCCCCTATAATGTATCCATTGCTCATCCAACCAACTTTTGAAACTAACCCAAAAAATTATCTTCTCAAAAATGCTCTAAAAATCAGCATATATAAATATTCCTGAAGTTAGCTTTTCCAAATAATGGTTTCTAGATTGAAGCTATTGTTCAAATCATTTTCTCATAGACATCTAAATGTTTATCCTCATATTTGTTTCTTACAGGACTCAATCATTGCCCTAGTGAAATGTATGCATTCTTCATCCCATGGTTTCTGCATAAAACCTTAATCTATGATTCTCATAATTTCTTATGTATTCAAAGGCAATAAGTTGGTCAAAAGTGCGCTTTCTTGTGGCATAGTTGCAAAGAAAATTTGTAACAAAAAGTGAATGATTTATTGAGACAGCTAAATAATTTATTGGAAATTAGTTGGGGGAAAGTCAAAGATGATATATAATCTTTCTAGTTTCTTGGAAATAATTTGTGCTAAAGTTCCAAGTGAGCAGAGCAACAGGTTTTCGTTTTGTTTTTTCCTTCATCTTTTAGTGGAATTATGACATTGATTGTTTTTCTTGTTATGATATACCTTTCAAATAATGAAAATAACAATTTATCCATCACTATGTGAAGTGTTTGGTTTTATCACCAACAAATTGGGATCATGCATTGTGCCTGTGAAAAAAGTTTGCTTGTTTGTTGTACTATACGTACTAAAATTTTGCTTCAAAATATTATTTCATTCTGATTGTGTATAAGCTCTCCATTTTGGCTTTACTGAATTTTTCTTTTCCTGTATAATTTGGTGTGCTTTATACATCATGCACCATAATATTCTAAGGAGTTTATTGGTTTCTCGTTTTTGCTTTAAAGCCTTGATCAATCTCTTGTTGTTTTGTAAATCTGCGTCTGATACTACTACATGTTGATCAATTTTTTTCTTTCATCAATATGTTTGTATTGCTGTGCTTTTTAGTTTTCTGTCCTAAAAATCCAAATAGTCTGTTGTGGAATTATACGTGAGGATTTCATTGCAAATTTTTTTAGGTATTTTGGTATGATTGTGAGCACGGGCTTCTTTTACCTACCATATTCAAACCACTTAACCATATTGTTCTCTGTTTCACAGGGAGATGATCCAGCACCGACCCTACACCCAAAAGGTCGATGTTTACAGTTTCGGTATTGTCCTCTGGGAGCTTATAACAGGCATGCTCCCCTTTGCAAGCATGACGGCTGTTCAAGCAGCATTTGCAGTTGTCAACAAGGGCATACGGCCAATCATACCTACAGACTGCCTTCCCGTGCTCGGTGATATCATGACTCGCTGCTGGGATGCCAATCCTGATGTGCGCCCATCCTTCACAGAGGTTGTCAGGATGCTTGAGACTGCAGAGAGTGAAATTCTGACGACCGTCCGGAAGGCACGTTTCCGTTGTTGCATCTCACGACCAATGACCACAGACTGAAAATAAAAATTATCTATTTGAATGAAAGGAAAGAAAAAAGGAATTCTAAAAACGTGTGAGTAGTTGTCTTCTCCCTTAAATTTCAGGCCTTTTGGTTTCTCTGTTTGTGAGTAGTTCAGGAGCTCGTGTACTGTTTGTGTAAGCCTGTTTCATCTTCACTTCAAAATGTAATCCCCACTTGGGTAAGCGTTGTCAGCTTAAGTTGATCCACAGTGAACTTAACTAGTGTATGCAGACTGGTACCATTTTGGTAGTATTGCTCAACAGATATCTTCAACAAAGTATAATGTACCACATCTTCAACAGACAGATGAGGCATCTCGTCAGCCGTTATCCCTTGCAGATCTCATTCTGAACGATAATGTTTGTTTACGTAATAATAACTGTTGAAAAAAAAGGTAACGAGTAAAATTAAGATTTTTATCATTTATGAGTTATTTTTACTAATCAATTGATTTTAATGAAATAAAATGTACATGGTATTAAAATGTTATGTAGAATACTTTTATAAGAGATATGTTGAAAAAAATAACCTTACGTTTTGGATGATAATCTTTGTTTACGTAATATTTTTGTGTGTTGCAAGATATATTGTGTGCCCTAGCTCTCTCACATTTTTTTTTAAATGAGTAAGTATATGATCTAGATTTGGACAGGATAACTTCAAAATTAGGAAGAAGAAGAATTCTATTGTTATTTTTCTTCGCTAATATAACTATTAAGATTACTCTCATTTATGTACAAACCTTGGTATGATTATTATCTTTCATCAATACCAAAAGCCTTTCTTTCTCCTCCTCTCTCGTCTCAACTAAACTCTCCTATATTACAATTCAAAAAAAATTAACCGCCACCGAAGAAAAATAGGTGACCTAGTCAACACAAGCAACTACCCACATTTTTCTCCTCACAACACCATGCATGAGATTTGATCATATTGACATGGTCAAGTTAACATGGTCCTTTGACTTTCATGCAACAATCTCCACTTCATACATGCATCTCTACTTTCCATGTCACGTTTTTCCTTGCTGACGAAGTCATTCGGCCATGCACCGCGCACAATCACTCTCCACACGCAATTCTCACGGATCAGTCAAGAGCGATTTTATATTTTGTTGCAATATTATAGAAAGGATTACTTATTGTTAACTGTTTAATATTCTTTTAATATATTCTATTTGTAACCTGCATTATATTCTACTTGTAAGTTGCATTGTACTGTAAGAGAATTCACTTGAAATAGAAAGTAAGGGAAAGTTTTAAAAATTAAGAGGAATTTGTGTACTTCTAGAAATGCGGGAAACTGAAATTTTAGAAATTGTTAAGATTTTTAGATGTTGATGCAGAACGATAATTTAGAAAAAATATTTAAATTTTTTAATAATATATATAACAACTTTTTTCTCATTTACTCATCTTCCTCGTTTGAAATTTTAGATCTCAAACAGAAAAATCGCCCCATGACCTCCACCCGCAACCACCGTCCTGCGTTATCATCAGAAAGAAGTTCGATAAAATCGAAAATATAAATAAAAAAATTAATATAAAATATTAAATAAAAATAAAATATTTAAAAATATTGACAAATATTTAATATTTATAAATTTTTTAAAATTTCTATGATATGTAAAAAAAACACCTTTAAAAAAATTTCTTTTTCTTAAATTTCAATCTCCTTCACTTTTTTCCTTTTCTAGATTTTCTTTTCTTAAATTTTTAACGTACCTTGACTAGTATTTGCGTGGGAGAGAAAATGAAGGAAAATTAAAAATTATTTTGAAACTTTTCCTTCTTTTATATATTTTACATTTTCAGATTTTCTTACCTTATCATTTTCAAAAGTTCGGTTGCATCTCTTTTTAATTTACCTTCTGAGAGGTGTTTGTACGAAATAAATTAGACAAAATTAAATTGACGAGAATTCATTTTTGATTGGAATTGAATTGATGAGAAATGAATTATTACTAAGATACTTGTGTACCGAAGAGAATTAATGAAATTTTTTTAGAAAAAGGTGTTTATACATAGTAATAATTAAAGAGAATTGAATTTAAAAAAAGTTAAATATTTTTTATTATATTTTTAATTTAAATTTTTGTTTACCATTATATACTTTTTATAAAAAGTAAAAAAAAAAAATTTCTACATTCAATCATCAAATGAGAGCAATATAAATACTATATTAATAAAGTTAAGTACGTTAGACACTATTAGAAATACAAGTATGCTAAAAATTAAAGTACAAAATAATAACTATCACATTATCCTATTATTTTACATTTTTAATACAAAATTACATTTAAAGAAAAAATGCATCAATCGTTGAACGGAGAAGGGAGACATTTCATGCAAAAAGACGAACAAGGTAGGGTGAGGAAACGAATACTTTTATTTATTACATTAATTATAAAATTATAATACTTTGTTTATATTTTCTGATAAATAAATACCTTTATTTTTAACGAATTTGATATAAACGATTTTTTCCTTTTGTGACTTTTTTTCAACGTTTTGTTGAATTTTTGGATAACGAATTTGATATGAACGATTTTTAAAATGTTTTCTTTTCCGTTTCTTACATAATTTTTGTTAACATTTTTTTGAACATCTTGTTTTTATTGATTTTTTAATGAATTTTATATAAACAGGTTTTTTTTAAATATTTTTTCCACGTTAAAATTACATAATTTTTGTTCACCTTGTTTTGAACGTTTTGTTTTTATTACTTTTTTTAACGATTTTTGATATGAACGTTTTTTATTGTAGATTTTTTCTCTTTTTTAGAACGTTTTGTTTTTTTGAACTTTTAGATAACAAAATTGATTTGAAAGATGTTTTTTTCTTCTTCCATTTTTAAGTAATTTTTGTTACAATTTCTTGAACATTTTGCTTTTATTGACTTTTTAATGACAAGAACTATTTTTTTACGTAATTTTTATTTCCATTGCTTTTATTGTTAACCTTTTTTTCGAAAACTTTCTTTTATTATTGATTCCTTTTTTAACAAATTTGATATGAAAACTTATTTGAAATTTTAATTAATTATTTGTAGCAACATACACAAATGCGAATCGTATTCTGCGTAGGGTTGTGATCGAAATAAGATTTTCGTGAAATGATTTGACTAAAAATAAAACACAAGAAAGCAAAGGTCGCTTGGATGATAGCATCAATCTTTCAGCATTTGCTCAAAATTTCCGTCATATAAAATTGAAATCTGCAAGCATAATCAACAAAGAAAAAGCCTTCAAAACAGCCCCAAAATATATGGTAACATTGTACTGTAAAAATTTATTTTTTTTAAAAAATTAGATATTTATTTTTGTTTGCCGTACAAAATCACGACTATTTTGTTTCGTGTGTTTGATCTTTTATTTATTAAATAATTTTAATATTTTATATTAAAAAATTATATAAAAAACTTACAACATATAATTTCTTAAAAATATAAATTTCACAACCTATCAAATCCTATCTTCTATCTCGTGTACTGTTCCGCAGGCGTGAAGGAGGAAGAAAGGTGGGTACCGTCGGCACCACTCTCCTCCATCCTCCCCTTTCTTTTGCTTCCTATTCTCGTCGTAAAGATAAAAAGCTCGATCTCGCGAAGGTCTGGTCGGAGTCATGGCTGCGCGGGGTTGATTCGTTCTCGCTTGATCAGGCGATTTTTGGTCGGGAAGAAACGAACGACCGGAGAAGCAGGAGGTGACATAAAAAAGAGAGAGAGAAATTAATATAAAGATTAATTAACATGAAAAAGTTATTAATCAAAAAAGTATATGTATGTAAAAAGTGAAATTAAAATACATTTGTAGTATTTTTATGGATAAAATTGAAATGCATAGAATCAAAATATATGTTAATAAAATGCACGTATGTAAATGCTTAAGCATCTGAGTATTTGTAAAGTGGAAAAAATAGAAATAGTGTAGTTCCAAGATGTTATGTTAACAAATATTTTAGACATTTAAATCAACATTGAAGAAATATTCAAAATGAAGTTGAAATACTTTTGGATATTTAAAAGTATGTATATTCAAGCTGGAGCTAAGATATTTTGAATATATAAGATATTCAAGATAAATTTAAAATATTTTTAGATATAAGGAAATATGAATTTCTAAATTGAAATATTTTTGGATATTTTTTTTTGTTTTTGAAATACAAAATACTTTTTAGATATAAGCTTAAACTGTTTGAAACTAAAATTTAAAAATTTAAGTTTAAACTATATAAAAATTTAAATATTTTAAATAAAAAATAAATAACTATCTAAAATATTCTAATCTCAAAACTTAAAATATTTTAGATAAAATATCTAAATATATAAAATATTTAAATCTCTAAAATGCTTAATATTTAAAATATTTTAATCTCAAAAAAACTACTCTTTAGATATGAACTTGAATTATCTGTAATATAAAATATAAATATTCAAATAACTAAATTTATAAAATGTTCTCAAATATGAACCTAAATCGTCTAGATTGTTTCTGGATACAAGCTATTTAAAACCTAAATATTATAGATAAAATGTACCAAATATCTAAAATATGAAAATCTCTAAAATGCTCCTGCATACAATCTTAAATTGTCTAGAATCTAAATATTTTAAATAAAATATATCAAATATATAAAAAATTAAAATCTTTAACATACTCTTACATACGAGTTTAAACCATTTAAAACCTTAAATATTTTAGATAAAAAATAAAACTAAAATATTAAAATCTCCCACACACTATTAGATATGAGCTTAAACTATTTAAAATTTAAAATATTGTAGATAAAAATATAGAAACATCTAAAATATTTGAATCACCAAATATTCAAGTATTGGAACTTATTTGAATACAAATATATATAAGCATTCAAATAATAAAACCTTAAAATATTTTAAATAAAACATATAAATGTCTAAAACATTTAAATTTTAAATTGCATAATATATGCAGGTGTGCTTCCAAATGACTGACATTCTCTAAGACACGAATATAAGTTTAGGTAGACTCCTAATATTTTCTGTTTTTTTTTGTCTCTATTAAATTGTACAACAACATTTCCCACTATTTTGCCTACAAGCAATAAAATCCTATATTTTTGTTATCTTGTATATATTTTAATACAAATAAAATATCCTTTTATTCAGAATGAGTAAGATACAAAGTTATAACCGTTGAGAAATATATATATATATGTATATCAAGAAAAATCTCATATAGGTTTTATTTGAAAATATGATTTTCAAATATTTTTACTCTATAAAGGTGATGTTACATAGTGTTTTTGTTAAACATCTTTTACTACAGTAATTAAACTTACTTCCAACCTAGACAGACTCAAGTGAATTTAAAAGCTCCAACTTGCCTTTCTTGTTGCATATGCCTTTGAATCTTCATTTCCACGTCTTGGTTGCTCAAAATACACGTCTATAAACACAATTAAGATATACTTGCATAAGGAATTGTTATCATAAATGTTAGATAATAACGACTCCAATAATAAGCACATGGTGCCTTGCCCTCTTCCATCACCAATGTAGATTAGTGTGCACGCATCATCCAAAAATACATACCGTCTGAGCTTCTTTCTGTGAACATAATGGAATTACGAAAAAACAATGTTCCTGTAAGACTTTTTTTCTGAAACATTGGCATGATATTATTATATTCCGTAGAATGATATTAATGCGAATACATTCTTGGATGAATTACATATACATGATTCATGACTTTGGTGCTGAGAAAATTGAAAGCTATTGCATCAGTGGTGCCACTGCCGCTCTCCTATTTGCAATATGCAGATTCCTGAAAATTTCATTTCTCCTGGTTTTGATATACCCAAGGTCATCACAAGTACATGGACAAATGTATATACAGAGTAAAACATATAGAGAGAAATTGCTGATATCAAAAATGATTGACCAATGGTTTCCCTAAATTTGTTCCTAGGATTTGCCTCCAAGAAACCAAAATGTTTCTATGGGAGAAGAGGAAGGAAATAAAATGCCCTCCACCCCGAAAAAAGGCATTTACAAATTACAACATTTGGAGTTTATCTGTCTAGAGCACAGCCCTGTGTAACTCAATGAAGTTATAAGGGGCAAAATTCAAAATATAGATCACAATGATACAAGCTGAACATTCTCAGCTGGTTCTCTGTAGGGATCACTTAAAAAAATTATCATATTAGTGTCGTTGCATCTCCCGGAAAATGTTTGTCACATTGGGGGATACCTTCGGTAGAAATTTGAACAACTGTTGTACAAGACATGAAAGAGAAGATAAAGGTCAGAATTAGCAACCTTTCATGAAGTTGTTAAATGTAAGGGTTTGAGTTGCACCCACCCATAGTTTCACGCATGCATCAATGACAACTGGAATCACACAGATAAAAATGGTAATTGCAGATTGGTCGACTTCCAAACCATAACGTTCCAAAATTGCACCCAGCAGTGCTTCCCAACCAGAAGCAGAGTGATACCTGCAAAATTTGACACATATGACATCATAATAAATACTACAGTGATTGATTATTTTTCCAATGCAATGTTGGTAGCAATGGCACCATAAATTATACACTATTCAGTGCAGCAACATGTCAAAACATACAACCATAAAAGTTTGTATTTATGTTTTGATGGAATTTTAACATCTTCAAGTGGTGATGTTAATACCATTTATTTGGTCATGCTCCACCACCTCTTGCTCATCCCAGAAAGGCTTCAAGATTATCAAGTTATGCTCAATGTTGTAAAAAAAAATAAAAAAAGGCTGCTTAAACATTATTCATCTCAGTCCATTTTTGGATAAATGGGAAAAAATGGTTTAGAAAAAATGAATTTTTTCTTTCCTTTTTTTACGAAAGACACTTGTTTTTCCTTTTTGGCCATTTTCATCTTTTAAATTATTTACATTGTTATAAATTCATTATTTTGATTCATATTTTGTTATTTATCAATTTAATTGTACTTCTTATATATTTATGTTTTTAATTTAAATATTGATTCTTGAGTGATTATTATACATAATATAATATGTTTTTGAAATTATAATATTCCATTTTTTTGTAACATCTTCCATGACACGGTAAAAGAAACACAGTCCTTGCGCATCATAACATTTTCAATATAATTACTGGTATAAGTAGGTATTTTTCCAATGGCACATTTTCAGTCATGTCCTAATGTCAGAGTCCTGGATTATTTTCACTGATTCCATACCAATTTCGAGAATATGCATGATCTGAGGCTCTTTGAATACAAAGAATAATGCGGAACTAATTATTAGTGATAAATTGGAATTTGGACCCAACGAGAACAAAAGGCATTGTTTCCTTCAATTTATTGTTTTGTCTTTTTCATAGAATCTATCTTCTGATAAGAAGCCTGCATACCTTTCTGTCAGACTTGCAAGTACAAATGACAGATTATTATCCATCTTATCTTTTGCAATTGCTCTTCTTATGATTTAGGTGTTGAGATTCTTCACTGTTAACAATCTGTTTTCCATACAAAAATGAAAAATACCAAGGCATCTGGCTGTTTTAGTTGCAATTGGTTCCTTTTAGACAACTTCACACTCTTCACTAGGTTCTGGCATGTCTTTTTAAAACACCAAAAGAGAAACTTTATCTCCTGATAATAGAAAAGTTTGTGAATATGCCTAACCGATTCAGGAGATATACTGGTAACATACTAACAGGTACCTGCATTCTAGCATGCAATATCTCAATCATTGAAGAAAACCCTCCCTATTTTCCTTTTCAGGATATCACCAACTAACATAGTAGAAGATTCTTGGTATATGAGTCCTCATAAGATTTATGGGAATGCTATACATTGCTACAGTAGTATTTTCACATTATCTTAGACACTGGGGTGCAGTGAGTTAGGATGGGGCGATGATTTTTTTTGTGATTTGGCATGATTCCCAAGGCACAGATGGAGGGAAAACGTGCAAGGATTTCCGCTGGGGTATTTTTGTGTATTTTATATGAAAATTCCAATTTTACCCTCATCCTTTTTATTTATTTACTTACTAATAAATATCATACAACTAAAGGCAAGGGTATTTTTGTCAATTTACGTTTAACTGCTACAGTAAACTGTTACAATTACTATTCATATATCTTATTTGCTATAACTACTATGTATCATCAACTCTGTACAGTAAAAGCCCTACCTTACCTTATTACCAAACACAGCCTTAAATCTTGTGACCTTTGTGATGTATTTGTCTGGTCATTTCCTCATTTCCACTCCTTCCACTAGGATTCCAGGCTTCCCAAGGTATTTGTTTTATTCAAACTAGCAAACAGCATAAACAGTTCTGCATATGCAATACCATAGATAATTATGAAGTAAGCATAAGAGAATTATGGATAATTATTATTAGTTACCACAAGATTAAAGTTCAGTTGTTTTCTTTAATGTTTTGACTCTGTTTTGATTCAATTCAATGTTCTTTGACTCTGTTTTGATTGTATAGATAGGTAGTGAAGATGGATAGGCTATACATAACTTTTAACCAAATATAGATACTCAGTCTAATTCCACAAATTTATTGCAATAGATAATGAGTTGTCATATTAGCATTCAACCTAGCTATTAGGTAGTCAAGTCAAGACACAAAATAGTACCTAAAACCACATGATAATCATCATCAGAAGTGCTTATCCAAAACAAGCTGTGTTATTTAAGAAGATCCAATAAAAGAAATAATGGTTGTAATAACTGATAGCAAACACACCGACCCCAAGAATATGTCAGTAATGAGGATAATAAGAAATGCCTTTCCAGTATCTGAAACATTATTTAGTAGCTTGTAACCTGTGAATTTCAGCAGTGCAACCTGAAAGGATTAGAGATGGTAAGCATAAAGGTTTCAAAGACAAATGGCAGCAATTTAAACTTTTACTGGCACAATACAAACTAGGAAAAAATTGATCTAGACTGGGAGTAAGATAGATAAGAGCAGAACGTTTGTTTATAATGCTCATTTTTCCCATGATAATATGATCTAAATTCGGTGTAGGCTATCAATTCATGGTTTTTCATTGCTGTAAACTTATAATCCCCATACTCAGAATGGGTCATCTTCTGTTCTGTGTTATCTCATACAGAAACAAAAAAGCTAACGAAGGAACAAACCAGCATTCTAACAAAAGAAATTCCTTTTTCACAAATCTGTCCAACTAGTTTTTACCACAAGAACTGAAAGTGATAATAAACCACATAAAATAGATGAAATGCATTATGAGAACAACAAAATATAAATGACATTGGAAAAATAAGTGAGAAGAAATAAAGTGTGGTCATTGGTCATGAACTTACCCTGCTTTGATTGAAATATATGAGAAGAAATAAAGTGACCCCATAGACCATGTCTGACCAGATATTGGCAAATGCATTTCGATTCTCTAATCTCCATTCATCCCTTAATTCTATCCTAAAGAAAACCCAACAGAAACACTCAGTACTTAACAATTACAAACAAACCAAGATTTTGAGTGTTTGGCACTTGGCAGAAATGAGAGAGACAGGTTTCCATGGGAACATGATAACAAAATAAAAAGCAATATTTGTATCTAACCTAAGTGATAACTCAAATTATTTTTGCTTACGCTTTATGCCTTAACTCCAGCCAAAATTCATCATCTGAAACGGGGGGAGATTTACCAATCTCTACCTCAAAGCGATATCTTGCTTTGTCAATATTTAGTTCTTTTACCATCTGTAACTTTTGAGATCTTTTCACATCAAAGAACTCAGCAGCAAGTGGTACAGTCTTCACATATCTATTCAAACATAAAATAACCATATGTTTAGATATCTAACATTAAGCATTTCAATTTCATGCAACTAACAAATGAAAGAAGAGAAACATCTTCATTGATTGAAACCTAAGGTGAAGATGCTAACCTATAATAGAAGTTTTACGATGTGCTCAAAAGATTGATGTTTTACAAGCCTTTGATTAAACAATGAAGCTGAATTAACATAAGGTAACAATGTCAAAATGCCCATCATGATGCTGATGGTAAAAATCACAAACACCATTAGAATTAGTTAATTTTAATGAGAAATGATAATCAATAAGGAAACGACCTTTTATGAGAGTACCATCAGTCTATAATCTATGAAAATAAAAAAGGAAATGAACTAAGTTATACAAATGAAGTTTGACATGTATGCTTGGTGACTGAGATCACGTGTGTCATAAATCATAAACATGACTAAAATATAAAGATTAACAGGATTTTGTGGACTTCACCTGTCCAAAAATGGCATAAGAACAAAGTCGTGGACAACAAAGTCCATTGCCCATGGTATAAGAACCAGCAGAACCAAGAACTTTGTCTGCAATATATGAAACAGTAAGAACACAAACTATGAATGCAGATTCATCATATGAATCAAACTTAGTGTTAATTATGAATAAAGGAAAAGAACTTGTAACAGAGAAGATGCAGCTGCTCTCAGTTCAATAATAAATTCATTGGAAAACAATGCTTATTGGAAAGGGGATAGAGTATGAAGCAAGAAATCAATTTCAATTTCTTTTTTAACTTTTTTTGAGTGGTAAATTTTTGTTCAACTTAAGCATAGTAAATTTAAATTCTGCCAAAAGGCATCTATGATGCAAGATTATTCATGTTCCATTGTTTAAAAATTTAGAAAATATTTTTTTTAACACTTACAATCAAGTTATCAACTGAATTTGTCGTAAGTTTTGGAAAATAAAAATATAGATTGACCACATAAATGCTTTCCTTCCATCTAGTCCTACCCATCACTAAATCATTCATTAAGTTATGTCTTTTTAAATATTTTACACTATTTTCAACCAAGTAATTTTTTGAGATCCTCTACTTCTTTCGTTTCACCCAAGTTAATCAATTCTTTTTCATTACAACTTACAAGTGCATTTATGTCTTCTATGGATACAATCCAACTATTTAAGATAATTTTCACTTATTTTACCTTCAATTGATGTAATTCTTATTCTATTTTAGATGAAATCATTTCTCAATTATCTCCAATTATAAAAATACCACTCATCTATTTTGACATTTGCACTCTAGAAAAAAAAAGTTTTTGCACATATTCATGTTAAACAATCTAATATTCTATATCATATAGTTAGATGAATAGGCATTTCATGGATTTTTAAATTTTGGGGTATTCTTTTATCAAATAAAAATTAATACATTTTTCCATTTCTTCCAGTCTACTTTAGTTCTATAAATAAAATATTTTATAATTTATTCATTGTTACTTGCTATAGATCCCAAACGTCCAACTTTTTACCTTTAGAGATCCCATGACCATTCAATTTTATGTTTTGTCCTTCATTATTGTTCTTGGCATTGCTAAATGTATCCTTCATGTATTAATGCTAAAAATACAATCTGAATCCTTTATATTCCAGGGTATCTTTTCAAAATTCTTAGAACTAATTCTTACTTTCAACAATTGAGACTATGTCATTAATATTTTTCTTAAATTTCTGTAGTTATATCATCCACGATTAAGACAAATGGATAAGGACTTAGAGTTGGTCGTTGCTGTAAATCTCCATTCACTAGAAACTTTTTTCTCCCTTCTCATACAATTTTAACCCATGTTACAAATTATCATGTGTGTGTGTGTTCCATAATATGTATATATATTCCCTCCACAATATCAATATAACCTAGTATTTCCTGTCTTTTGAGTGCATACCAAAATAAGTGTTCAGGTATGTTTATTCAAGTACTTACCCTATTATAAGTTACTCAATAAACACCACATAGAGATCTTGTTTGTAACCTTAAACTTTTAATTAATTGCTTATGTAGATAAATAGCTTTGAATTTTGATCTACCTAACATAAAGTATCATATTATAAGGCTCAAACTTAACCAAATCTCTATTGAAGCGAGACTTTTATAATCTAACATACTCTTGCACTTGTGGTGGTCCCTTTTAGAATCTGCACTAATGTCTCATGATCACCATGTGTGAATCAAGTTTTGGTACAATGTTAAATTTTATCTCTAAACTAATTAGTAATAAGAGAAGGAAACACAATGTTATAAGACCCAAGTTCAACTACATCTCTACGGATGTGTGACTTTTATGATCTAGCAAATCTAAATTGAATTTTTGTGATTGTGGTTATGTCTTAATATTTATTTGACTATTATTTTTCAAGGTTTCAGTGTATCATTAACCAAATACCTCAATAAAAATATATCTATGGTCAGTGAAAATGAAAATAAAACAATAATTTGACACTATCTGTAAAACAAGAAATTTTTCAATAACAAATGAAAATGGAATGCCCTTGTCATTATTTCTGACTACGATGATCAGTGAAATGTGAGACACTTCAAACAATTGTTCCCTGCTACAAATATTCCATCCATATGGTGATTGCATGGTAAAATGTGATGCAGACAGAGAAATCTGCACTCTTTGGATCAATTAGTACCAATTAATGCAATTCACCGTATTTCTCTTTACAGCTCCCAAAGAATTTTATGTAATGATTTCAAAGCCCCAGGCTTAACTTGTAGACTAAATTTAAGAACTTAGATTTCATCCTTTCTGATTACACCATCAAAATCTTCATTTTGTTCCATCATAGAAATACCCTGCAACTGATCTTACTATTGACCCATCCAATAATTTGTTAGGATAGCGAATTGGTAGTGACTAGTACTAATTTTGGCAACTAAGGGTAAAATTAAATAAATCGAAGTCGAAAGTTAAGCATCTCTATCAAAAAACAGATTGGTGAATGGCATACCGAGTTTGTAGATGCGTACTTGAATACCCGATCCTCAAACAGCATCTCATCGTCGTACTTGCGAAGAACTAAATCTTTAAAAGACCTTATTAAACTTTCTTCTGGAAAACCATAATCTGGTTCATCTATACCCCCTCTTGACCTTCCTTCTTTTTCGCCCCAATCCTGATCCCATGATGAACCACCGGCATTAGAATTAGAACCAGAATCAATCTCGAACCAATCCTCCCAATGCCTGTTGTCGACGTTCCTTGCATCCTCCCTTGCGTCTCTCAATTCCGTAATCGCCTCTGCCCTCCTCCTCCATGCCTCGAACTTCCTCTCCTCGATCTTTGCTCCATCCCCCACCTCCTCCTCCTCTTCTCCATCGGAATCATGTATCTCCCCGACGAAGCCATCTCCATCCATGGAAAGCCAACCATCGCTATCCATGTCCCCGTCGTCGTCGTCATCATCATCATCAAGGAACAGTCTTTTCCACCAAGCCACCTTCCTGGAACCCCCTCCTCGACTCCCCCCACGAGCAAACAACCGAATAACCCCCCGCTTCCTCTCACAAGCAACAGCCCTTAACTGGAAACTCACCATATCACTGCAAAAGGGAATCTTGTTCCGGACCCAATTCCTCTCTGAACTCGCTAAATTCCCACAGAAAACAGCCAAGGTGCTCATTAAGAACATGAACAGAGCTCCACATCTTTCATGCCGACGCCCTCCGAAAATCCAATACTTGAGACGCCTTAATCATGAAACAAGCCCAAAATCCAACCCTTGAGGATCTCGTTCACGTGCTTAGGAGCTACAAAATCAGCGGAAGAACAGAACCCAACTCGCCTAATGCCGAGAAGAGGACTATTGCGACCAGCAACGCGAAGGTGAGGGAAGGGAGGAAGGATTGCAAGGGGGGGCGAAGTGGACTTTCTTCCTACATGGAGTGGTTCTGATTGGGGCTGGGGCGTTTACCCCAACAAGTGGGGAATGAAAACGATGGCGGTGGTGGTGGTGGTGGCGCTAATGGCGGAGGAAGGAAAGGATAACGGCCGGAAGGAAGGAGATGGACTGGAACAGCCGAAGTCCACCATCCTTCCCCCCTGGACTTTCTCTGTAGAATTTGTTTCTTTAAAAAAAAACCGAAATTATATTATTCTTCGGATTATGCCATCTTGTATGAATTGGTGACGTGGAATTATGTGATTCTGTTACCTACGCCTATATTCTTCGTTGCTCCATGGACAATTGTGATGACACACATTATCATCTATTATTTACGTGGGTGAAGGATGAATATAGGCGTAGTGGGAGATAAGTTAGAATTATATAGTAATTTACATGATAAAAATTTATATATTAAAATTTGTATAATAATAATGATATTAAAAATAATTTTAAAAGTTAAAAAGATTAAAATCAAAACATGCAAATTATTTCATGATCACCAACCAAAATATTCAGACATCAAATTCATTGGAGATGAATACATTGTTTGGTTTCAAATTCATAATCTCTTTATGAATCAAATGGAACTTAATGAATAAACATGAAGGAGTACATCTGCATAACATTTTTTATAATACATTTTTTTGTGTTTATTAAAATATAAATTATTGCAAAATTTTGAATAACCTTATTGTAATTATATCACATGCATAACACATATTTCTTGGTAATTTAATAAAAAAAACTATTTGGGTGTAAGCGTCCACGGCATAACGCTTATCATTTTTAAAATAAATTTATTAAATGAATATGATATTTAAGATGAATTTATTTATTAAAAAATTATATTGTAAGAAATTAATTTTTTAAAAGTATTTTAAATTATATTACAATTTAAAACATATTTAAATTATTTTAAATTATTTAATAATAAATTATTGTTATCAGCCTGCCAGCCACCTGGCAATCTTTATAAACCGAACCCTCCACCAAACCCTAACCATCGTTCATTCCGTTTTCCGCGCCGCCGCCTTTACCTTTCCTTTCCTGCGTGTCCCTGCACCGACGAGCTTTCATGGCTGTGCCAAGCTTCCATCGTGGATCCCTAAACCCCATGCCCTTCGCATGGAGAAAATTTTGGATCCGTGCAAGCGATTGACGCTTCCTTTCTAGCACTTGTAAGAACGCCGGCTTTTTTCCGCAGGGG
>JAMKPZ010003761.1:0-12150 GCA_024699675.1 Amphibolis antarctica | reverse complement strand
AAAAAAAAAAAAAAAAAACAAACCCAAAAAAAAAAAAAAAAAAAAAAGAAAAAAAAAAGAAAAGGAAAAGTTACTTGTTGCTGAGTCCTGAAAGCATATGGACTTCTGTGTAAGGGAAGGGTAGATCCTAGGATTCCACCATCTGTTGGCAGTCCAATACCCAGCTTGTCACGATTGACCAAGTGTCCCCTTCTTTCAGGGCTTGGCAACCCATCAAACTCCGCCAATACAACTAGGTGCCGGAACCCATTTACCGACACCCACTTCTCTCTTTTTCTCTTATCCTAGGGCTTGACATCCCAGCTAAGTCGTCAACATTGGGCTTGGCATCCCGCTGAAAGTCGCTTCCACCCCCGGGTTCCGATGCCCACATTTCCGGAACCCGCATTATTCTATCCATCATTTCTACAACCCTAGAGCGAACTAGTGAGGATGAATCAGCATGACTATGGGCAGAAGGATAGCTCTCAGATCTCTCCTCTCGACCTGTCTTTGTTGCCTAAGGGTCGCTTCTGCTGGACAAGGGAACTACGTTTCCAAACTCACATACGGGAATGTCCAAGTAGTTATCTCTTGTCATAAGGCGAGCCACCTTTCATTCCCCTGCAGGTCCAGATAGCACAATTGAGTCGGAACAGCTACCTTGCGCAAACTCTGTCACGGGCACCCGCTTGAAAACCCCTATACAGAAGCAACAAAACGAAATGCCAGGAAAAGGGTCACCAGAAAACGTCCCAACTTTTCTACACAACATGGCACGGATATTCATGTATGAGGGGAAGGGACAACACTCCTTCCCCACCTTTCGAACTAATGTATAATCAAGCGTGCACGCGAAACAACCGGTTTCCAGGTAAGATCGGCCGGCCACCGTCACCATTACCCAAGGATGTTCGACTCCTCAACACAACCCAAGTCAGAACGTCAACTGTCCCAGGCGAAGGTGAGGAAAGCTCGCCCAGGCAAGCCAGCTCAGACCGTTGGACGCCTAGACCACAACCTACGCAAGACGAGACGATGCAAGGAAAAATCAGTCGGTTGCCTGGTAAAACAACCGACCACCGCCACCAGTACCTAGGTACGATCGACTCCTCAGCATACTTAGATGTATGGGTCAGGTGTGTAATCGGCCCACCACCGGCAAACTGGTAAGGAAACACGGTTGCCGGCACCCTCGAAATCCCCATGGGTGCGCGTGGAAGGGGGAAACAGTCGGCTAGCCGCCGGCTGGCCGGTTCACGGAACCGGCCCCCGTTTCCCCAAAACCCCCCATAGCTGCACATGGAAGGGGGAAACAGCTGGCAAGCCGTCGGTTGGCCGGTTCAAGGAACCGGCCCCCATTTCCCCAAAACCCCCCATGGCTGCACATGGAAGGGGGAAACAGCCAGCAAGCCGCCGGCTGGCTGGTTCAAGGAACCGGCCCCCGTTTCCCCAAAACCCCCCATGGCTGCACATGGAAGGAGGAAATAGCCAGCAAGCCGCTGCGTGGCCAGTTCAACGAACCAGCCCCCGTTTCCCCAAAACCCCCCATGGGTGCTCATGGAAGGGGGAAACAGCCGGCAAGCCGCCTGTCGGCTGGCCGGTTCAAGGAACCAGCCCCCGTTTCCCCAAAACCCCCCATGGCTGCACATGGAAGGGGGAAACAGCCAGCAAGCCGCCGGCTGGCCGGTTCAAGGAACCGGCCCCCGTTTCCCCAAAACGCGCATGATTGCACATGAAAAGGGGAAACAGCTGGCAAGCCGCCGGCTGGCCGGTTCAAGGAACTGACCCCCGTTTCCCCAAAACGCACATGGAAGGGAGAAACAGCCGGCATGTCATCGACTGGCCGATTCAAGAAACCAGCCCCCGTTTCCCCAAAACCCCATGGCTACACAAATAAGTCAAGAAGTAAGCCGACCAACCGCCGATCTAGCAAGCCGGTAAGATAACCCAGCTACCGGCTTCCCCAAAATTCCCGACATGGCGCGAACGCGGTCTTAGAGTCGTTACTCCGAATCTCGCCCACAAACTCAGAAGAACACTCAAGAAGGAAGTTATGGAGAAGTTTCCATTAAAGTCAAGATATTATTCATCATTTACAAAGGGTGGGGTACAAATAGACTACTCCTCCTCAGAAGACTCTAAGGGTTCGAACCTCCGGGGCTCAAATCTTCGAGGGTCAGTTCTCTGGCGCTCCCATCTCCGCAGGTCATGAGCCCGCTCCCGCCGCTCTATCCGGTCAACTAGCCGGATCAACCGATCTTCTCTGCTCAACAGTCGGATGATCACTTCGTCTCGAGCATAGAGACGGTCCAGGAGACCAAGAAGCTCCACCGGTAGACCATGAAGCAGAAGCAGGAGCAGGAGGACAGCGCCCGGTTGACCGCCCTCCAAATGATGAGCTGCACCGCTTGGAGGCGAGCCTCTCATACCGACCCAAGTCGATTGATGTAATGGGCCGGGTTTGGAGCGGAACCCTCTGTCGACCTCTGGTTGAGATGCGGAGGAAGTGGGCTAGCTCCACCATCGCCTCCCCAAAGAGCAACTGGCTGGGAGGCCGCCGGACTGGGAGAATCATGCCACGCATATGGCACCGAACCGCCGCCGCCCAGTTCACCTGGCAACCCGTTACCACTGCGAAAGTCGCGAGGTAGGTCGCCACGCTGACTTCGTCCCAATGCCCCCCTTTCGGGAGGATCGTGTTGTTAAGGACAAAGGAGATGAGGTGGGCGACCGGGTTCAGGTCTCGAGCCTTAACGATCCGCTGGTCAAAATCGGCATCTACGGCAACTGCCGCATTGATGTCGCTAATGCTCCAAGGAAGGTTCGACAAGGGGGAGAAAATGTCCATACCGGTGAAGCGGAGTCCCATCACCTCGAACAGAAGCGTGTCGGAGAATTCTATCACCCCCGACCGAAGGCTCAGATAAAGTCGTGACTCCACCTCCGATAGGTTGGACTACATCTCAGCCACCAAGCCGGGGATGGTCTTGACCCAGCGGAAGTCCCGGACAAAAGGAAGCAAGCCTTGATTGGCAAACAGCTGCTCCACCTCCAGCAATCGATCGAACTTGGCCGGCCTCCCATGTAATGCCGTCTTGACAGCCAAGCGGCCATCGACAAGGGATGCCAAATCCTGATCGGTTTCTGGGGGAGCCACGCCATCAGCCGCCTCCTCCTCAGAACCCGTCGGAGTTCGATACCAAGGGAGCGCCAGTCGGACTGATCCCGCCTCCGACGCCACATCATCAGGAATGTCAAACGGCCCTGATGGAGTTTCGGCAAGACGCTGTTGCTAGTCCACGGTGGCCTTGCGACGTGTCCGGCGCCGCGAGCTTTGAAGGGGAGTCTCCACAGAAGCCTCGCCTTCCATTGGCACACATGAGCTGGAAGCACCAAAGCTCCGTCGCCATTCTCCCAACCACCAGTGAGACATGGCCTCGGCCGAAGTAGTGTCGCAGCCATTACCAGTTAATTCAAAGAAAACGGCCAAGCGGGCCGACTCGGCCCGTTTAGGACAGTTGAGCTCTTCCGCTGGCATGTTCCTCAAAGTCAGCAGAAGAAGATCAAACCATCATCGCGCAGACCCAGAAACGGATTGTCGGACGTGCCCCATAACATTTTTTGTGCGAGGCATGGTGATTAAAACTCAAGGGAAGAAATTAAGGAGAGATGGAAGGAAATCCAAACGAAAGCTCAAGGGAGAAGTGAAAATGTGAGGGAGGGATGAGAAAATCTCCAACGACCCCCCCTCTATTTATAGGAAAATGGGTTACCCGGATTCTGCGTGTTTGGAAGCGACAACCGGTTCAAAAACCGGTTGCACAAAAATCAAGAAAGCTGAAACGATTCCTGACAACTTTTAAAAGGTATGGTCAAGGCACGGTAATCGAGAAAGTTGTACGAAAACTGAAAAAATCGATAAAATTAAATAAGCATGTGAGGCCTTCGTTCGGTTGCCGCCTCCTGTTAGGCAGAAACCGCGTGAACAACCGGCTCGAAGGTAAAATCACAAAAGTGCGACGTGACCATTCACTGTGTCCGTTGCAACTTTTTTTAATTATCACCAGCGGCAACCGTGTGAACAGCCGGCTCGAGGGTAAAATCACAAAAAGTACGACGTGACCATTCACTGTGTCCGTTGCAACTTTTTTGTCAATTGTCACCAGCCGGTTGCCGCCTCCTGCTAGGCGGCAACCGCATGAATAGCCGGCTCGAAAGTAAAATCGTAAAGGTACGACATGACCACTATGACAGTGGCAACTTTTGAAAAAGCAATGTACCACATCCTCAGCCGGTTGCCGCCTCGTATAAGGCGGCAACCACGTAACCAACTGGATGAAAAGTAACGTCACAAAAAGCATGATGTGACTATTCATGACAACTTTTAGAAAAGAAACACGTGAAGCCTTCACATCACATCCCGGTGGCCGGCTCCCACAAGGTGGTTGTCGCATGGTCAGCCGTTCAAGATCTAAGACGTGGAGAGGTACGGCCCAACCTTCGGGCACGACACACGAACACTTTCCACCTTGTTACCCGATCACCGGCACCCACAAGGTGGCTGCCGCGCAACTAACCGGCTAGCAATACGGCATCCCCTGGTCAAGTGATCGAGGGTGTAAGCCCGATCCTATTGTCCGACCTACAATAGATAATTCACGAAAGCGTGAAGTATCGCAGAACCTACCGTCTATGCATGGAGGGTCATTCAACCCTAAGATGTTGGTTTCCTTCATCAAAAGTCATACAACCTCGCCTAGGGAGGGGCATTCTGTTGACCCCATGCTTAAAAAAAGTTAGGGGGGATGGAGCCGACTTGCTGCCAGCAAGCCGCTTCAAGGAAGTGGCACCCGGACCCCAAAAACCCACATTTGGTGAAAAGTTGGGGGGATGGAGCCGGCTTGCCGCCGGCAAGCCGCTTCAAGGAAGCGGCACCCGGATCCCCAAAAACCCACATTTGGTGAAAGGTTGGGGGGATGGAGCCGGCTTGCCGTTGGCAAGCCGCTTCAAGGAAGCGGCACCCGGATCCCAAAAACCCACATTTGGTGAAAAGTTGGGGGGATGGAGCCGGCTTGCCACCGGCAAGCCGCTTCAAGGAAGCGGCACCCGAATCCCCAAAAACCCACATTTGGTGAAAATGACCGGGGGAACAGCCGGCTTCCGCCTGCCACATAGCGGCTGCCAGTTGGCTACCCAAGAAGGCAAGCCGAATCAATCAGAAAATACGACGACATTTAATCACGTAAATCTCGCAAATCCGCTAATTACGCGGACCACGTAATCAAGCCGGAATCACGCCGCCTTCCATCTTCGGGTGCCCCCAAAGAAGGAAGGAAACCCCTTATAAAAAGGACGGCCCCCTACACCACCGTGCAGGCTCAAAATTGCTGGGAAGAGGTTGGATTTTTGGGAGAGAGGCTTGGATTTTCGGGAAGGAAGGCTGAAATTTTTTGAGCGAGGACTTCCGATCCCCGACGACGCCTTTTTGCCTAGACCCCGACGCCTTTTCGCCATGCCGGAGCAAGGACTTCCGATCCCCGTCGACGACGACGCCCCCACAGGTAGGCCCTTCCACCCTTGCCATTTTACGTATGCTTTTTACTTCGTTTTATCGAGCCCCGACCGTATAACGCCTTCCTTGTGCAAGGGGACGGCTGGGGGACGGACCCGGGTATCATTCCTACGGAAACACGTCCAAAGGTACCGGGGGTCGCCCTCTTGGCCAGGTTAATCCACCCGACCCGGTCGTGCTTAGTTTACGCACGACCCTTCTGTCGAGTCTTTTTATGTGGAAACTCAAAAGTTTCCCAACAAGCTTCACAAGTTTTTATCTGATCCCCACATGTCCTTTTCGGAATCCCGAAAAAATTCCCAGGATGATGTCACCGGCAATGAAGCCGGCGGTGGCCGTTCGGGTGTACAAACATGTACAACCCGACGGTGCCCGTTTCTTTCCTGGGAGGCGTATGTCTACCCTCTCGATGCCTCGGAAAGATTCCCAGGATGATGCCGTCGGCAAGGAAGCCAGTGGTGGCCGTTCGGGTGTACGAAACGTACAATCCGATGGTTTCCATTTTTTTCTGAAAAACGTAAGCCGCCGGCAGGCCGGTTCAAGGAACCGGCTACCGCTTCCCCAAAACCCCCATGGGTGCAAAGGGATGCGGGAAGCAGTCAGCTAGCCGCCGGCAGGCCGGTTCAAGGAACCAGCTGCCGCTTCCCCAAAACCCCCATGGGTGCAAAGGGATGGGGGAAGCAGCCGGCTAGCCGCCGGCAGGCCGGTTCAAGGAACCGGCTGCCGCTTCCCCAAAAACCCCCATGTGAGCAAGGGGATGGGGAAAGCAGTCGGCTAGCCGCTGGTAGGCCGGTTCAAGGAACCGGCTGCTGCTTCCCCAAAACCCCCCATGGGTGCAAAAGGATGGGGGAAGCAACCGGCTGCCGCTTCCCCAAAACCCCCATGGGAGCAAAGGGATGGGGGAAGCAGCCGGCTAGCCGCCGGCAGGCCAGTTCAAGGAACCGGCTGTCGCTTCCCCAAAACCCCCATGGGTGCAAAAGGATGGGGGAAGCAGCTGACTAGCCGTCGGCAAGCCGGTTCAAGGAACCGGCTGCCGCTTCCCCAAAACCCCCATGGGAGCAAAGGGATGGGGGAAGTAGCCAGCTAGCCACCAGCAGGCCAGTTCAAGGAACCGACTGCCGCTTCCCCAAAACCCCCATGGGTGTAAAAGGAAGGGGGAAACAGCTGACAAGCCACTGGCTAGCCGGTTCAAGGAACCGGCCCCCCGTTTCCCCAAATCCCCATTTGTACGTATGAAAGGGGGAAACAGCCGGCAAGCCGCTGGCTGGCCGGTTCAAGGAACCGGCCCCATTTCCTAAAGACCCCATGGCCGTGCAAATGGGTGGGGAAAGAAGCCAACTAGCCGTCGGTCAACCGGTACAAGTAGCCGGCTGTCAGCTCCCCAAAAACCCATCCTTTTCTCCCCTATTCACCACCGGATCCAATATGGATCCCCGTTCCATTCAATTCCCATTTGTTTACTTGATTCTTGTTTATTTTCACCGAAAGGGATACGGTTATCCCTCTAAGCACCCTGGAAAGTCTTCCAAGGTGAGGCCATACATGGCCAGATTGACTATCATATTTTCCGTTTTAGAGTCAAAGAGAGGCCGTGAATGCCGACTACTACCTCTCATCAGCCAACTGTCGCCTCTCATCAGCCGACTACTACCTCTCGTCAGCTAGTTGCCACTTGCCTCTCCATCGAGTCAGGCTCCACACAAACCCCAACACTTTGGTCGACAAATAAGTTAATACTTCTCACAAGACATCTACAAGAATTTCCATTGCTCTCTAAAATCCATATTGCAAAAAAATAATACATTCAATTAATTAGATAGTTAGAAAAACTGTCAACTAAATGTATCTAATATTCATGAAGTATATGTGCAATATTCAAGTATTAATATGGTTAAAATGAATGCAACAATAATCCTTTAAAAATTCTATCATTTGTGATAATCAATGAAATTAGCTCATGGCTAAAGATGTTTATCAATAGACTACTTCATTGATAAACCAGTGATCGGCTAATTAATATCGAATTATACTATCTGATTACCCAATTACACCTATAAAAATAATTATTGCCTCGTTTGTGGATTAACCCTTGCTTCATGACCTATTGTTACTATTTGTCTTCTCTAATGAATAAGTGTCATGGCTTCAACTTCTAGCCCTCCTCCAGTTGCTTCATCTTCAACCTTCACGTGGATAAAAGTGCTGAACTTTGAGAAGTTCGACCTAATGGCCAAAATGTGGCATGATGAGGGAAAAAGGAGGATGAAGAGGACCAAATGAGAGCAACTACTGAAAACTGTGGAGAGGATATAACTGAATGTCTTAGATAGGGTATGGAAGCTTTAGTTAATGTTCTAGTTTTTCTTAAGGATAAGATAGCTTCCTATATTGAAAAAGAGTCCATGCATGAAAGGGTGTTGTGCCCTAGAAATGAGTTAACTCAAGAACTTTTTAATAAGAGGTGCAAATTTTGGTTCCATAGAGAAGTATACTATTTGGCCACGAGTAGTCCCATTACTTTAAGAGGAAGGACATATACCTCTTGCCAGTGGCAAACAACACGCAGAAGGTTTGTGTCCACGGAGGAATGGATGAAATTATTGAGGTTCAATGATTTTAAATTGGCTGCAATAGACTAGCACATGACCAGTCACATGCATAACAAGACCAGAGAGAAAATTCTGAAGGATTTGAAATATTAGCTCAACCTGTTTCATGGGAAGGTGCAGAAAGAGTTTACTTACCTTCCACAAGAGATAATTCAAGCAATTGCTAACCATACGTGTACCCTCTCTTTCATCCGGCTATCACCTGGAAGCCCATGGGTTTCCACCAACCCCACCGGTGAATGGGCCGAGGTACAGAGAATTGAAAGGTGTTTGTATGAGTGCATCACCACGTGGGGCGAATGGCTCGTTGAACGGAGTCGCCACCTTATTTTTGGGTAGAAAATAAGGAAAATCGGATGGGAAAGTGTCCTTCCACCATCGTAACGATAAAACCATGGGAATCACGTAAAATCGTGTAACATGAGAGAACTGAATACGGGGCTCAGGGTACTATTGGGGAAGGTGTTAGGCACCCCCAGATAGCCCAGTCATTCCCAGCCTCTCTTCGGCTCTGAAAATGGAAAACTACAACAGTCAGTCCGGCCATTCATGGCCTCATCCGGAAAACCTTCCCGGGCATCGGAAGGGATAACCTCATCCCATCCGGTAAAAGCAAACGAGAATCGAAAAAGATGGGGTTTCACACCGGATCTGGTGGTGAATGGGGGAGAGAAAGACACAAAGGTCACCTTTACGGACTTCTTAGCAAGAGGATTGAAGGTCGGGAGAGGTAGCCGATTGGGCCACTGGACAGCCGGCTGAATATACCTGTTGCCACGTCATATCCCCTCTTTGACTAGAGGTGAGAACTTACATTACCACTTGGCCAGGGCCAGTACAGATGCATGTCGGTGGCCTTATCTCGGTAGGGTATCTTCACTTCTTCGGAAATCAGGAACCGTTAGGTCGTATGTTTGTATACCCAAACGGCCACCGCTGGCAAAGATGCTCACCGGAGACGTCATCCCAGAAATCTTTCCGGGGCATCAGGAATGTGGACTTACATTTCCCAGAGAACGGGGATCAGTTGTCGGTTTTTTATACCGGTTCACCGTCGACGGACCAGGTGGTTCCCCGAACCATCTACCCAAAAATGGGTTTTCGGGGAGTCGGCTATCGGCCCTTTGTGCTGGCTTGCCGATGGTAGGCCGGCTAGTTCCGCGAACCATTCACCCAAAAATGGGTTTTCGGGGAGCTGGCTACCGATCGTTTGTGTCTGCGGCAGGCCAACTGGTTCCCCAAGCCAACGGAGGTTTTGGGGAGGACCTAGACTTCCCAGGTGACGGGAACCACCAAGTCATATTTCTTCGTGCACCCGATCGGCCGCCGCCAGCAAGGGTGCATGCCGAAGGCATCGTCTCGGAGATCTCTCCGAGGCATCGGGAATATAGACTAACATTTTCCAAGGAATGGGAACCGCCGGGTTGTGCCTCTCGCCCCTTCCACGCCGCCACCTCCGCCCCTTTCGCGTTTCCAATACACGTCCGCCCCTTCCATGCCGCCGCCTCTACCCCCTTCGCGTTTCTAGTACACATCTGCCCCTTCCACGCCGCCAGCACACCGCCAGCTCCTCCACCCTTCCACGCCTCCAGCAGCCATTTCTCCTCCACCCATTCACCACCACGATTCCAGCATGCCTCCACCTCTCCATCCAAGAGCAAAAGGGTTCCACCACAAATCAAGATCTCTTTCATGTCCAACCCCATTTCCATGTCCTTGCAGCACCACGACCTTCCCTTTCACGTCCTAAAATCCTTCCATTGGAGCCTCCCATTAGGGCTCGGAATGGGAGCTTGAAGGGGATAGAAAGGGGACATCAAGAGGAGGTTTTTTTGCTCTCATACCATAAATTCCAACAGGTTGTATCCGTGTCATCGCCCGGTAATTCTCCTTCCGTTGGAGCCTCTCATTAGGGCTCGGAATGGGAGCTTGAAGCCCGGTGATTGGTGCTGCCACAACCACCATTTCAGCAACAAAAGAGGCATCATTTCAGAGCTTTTTAAAGCAAGGATCTTGGCTGTCCACTCCCTCTTTCGGAGCCTCTCATTAGGGCTCGGGGAAGAGGCTTGAAGGGGCTGTTCCAAGCAGCGAAAAGACCCATTTTAGCAGCATTTCAGCATCGGATCGTGCCGGCCACTCCCTCTTTCGAAGCCTCTCATTAGGGCTCAGGGAAGAGGCTTGAAGGGGCCTTTCTAGCAGTGTTGAAGTGACTATTTTGGGGGCCCATTTGGACTCCTTTGAGCTCTGCGTCATCTGAGTAGCATCCGCGGTGGTGACAGCACTCAAGACAAAGCTAGGAGGAGGTTGGAGACCAACTCAAGGTATCCATTTGGTGATCTTCAAGGTATAATTTACTTGGAAAGAACTTGGTTGTGGAATTTAATAGTCTTGCATATTAGTTTTTATTGTAATGCATGTAGTTGTAGTTACATTGTATTTTTTAATTCCTAGTGTAGAAATTAGTGTAATGGTTAATGGTAGGATTTTATTTACATTGCAACTAACCTTTTCAATTAGTATAAATCTAGTTTTATGAATGGTTATCGAATATGTGAATATGTGAATTTGTGAATATGGTTTTGTTTTGTATGAATGTTGTGTATTTGTATATAAGTTTCATAGCCTTGGTGTTTTGTAGAACATGATTGTTTCATTCATTGATTTTATCTGCAAGTGTAGATACGAATTTGAGATTTTTGAAGTTAGTAATGCATAGGGTGAATTACTGTCCTGAAGACAGTGTTTTGACGAACTTGTAAATTCTGTATTTTGCGTTTTACTGATTGATATTGGAATTTATGAAAATTACTAGTTCCTTGTGGATCGACCCGTACTTGCATGTTACCTACAATGGGCACTGTGCGCTTGCGGAGTTTATAAATTTTAAAATGAACGAGTGTTTATTTTGACAATATCAAAAACCCATACAAGTTTTTGGCACCGTTGCCAGGGAACTAGGCATACTTTTGATAAATTTTGATATGTTGTTTTTGAAAAATGCATTCTTTTATGTTGTAAGTTTTTATATTTTCATTGAGCAGAATTTTATTCATATGTTTTACTAACTTTTATTTGCATTCTTTTTAGTGTAGTTGTAAATTCTTTAACATTCTCATTGGTGTTGTGATGTGGAATGGATGCTGACTGATCATCAAGTGTTCAATTCATGTTTATAATGCACTTTTGTTATCCTATCATGGTTTATGAGAATATTTTGTGTGGTAGGAGAATTTTAATAACAATGATAGTCTCCATCTACATTTTCTGAAAAATTCTGAAAATCTGTAATAGATTTGATTTCATCGGCATTTGGGACTTGAGTTGTATGTTTTGATGATCCACATGTAGTCTTTAGTTGTTCATCTTCATGGAGAGTATTTTTCCAGAATTTTTCAAGCTATTTTGGTGGAATTATTAATTTTTGAAGTACAGGGGGGTCTGCAGCAAATTAAATTGCTGAACTGATCTGTGTAGCTACTATTTTGGTAGTTCTGCTGTGGTTATACTTGTAAAAATTTCAGTTTGGCAGTTTTATGTTGAAGTACACAAATTTATCTTTCCAGAATGGGCTTGAGTTTAATTGTGGGAGTTGTGTAGAGGGAGTTATGAATTTTGCAATTTGGCCTATCCTGCACTTCCCTTGCAGCATCTTCCACGAAATCTGCTTTGCTCTATTTGAGTTCTTGATGGATTTCGACATGGTTTTATCATCTGAATTTAAGGTTTTTAAAGGTTTTCTCAAAGTAAAGGAGCTTATCTTTCAACCGTGGGTTTTTACATGAGTTTTGAGCATGTGGTTAAAGAGATATGAATTTTCTAAGTTGATGGTGCTAAGTATTGTTAGACTTTGCAAACATGTATTCAGATTGCTATTAATTTCTAAAATCAGCATGCGTGTGTATTGATTTTAGTAGGAAGTACCTTCTTAGGAGATCTTAATTAGTGTTCATTTCAAGAAAAATATAAGTTCATTGTTTTGCAAGTGAT